>JARACY010004728.1:0-25368 GCA_029255725.1 Scrobipalpa atriplicella | reverse complement strand
GCTGATTTCTTAGCCAGTTACCTACCTAAACACCTTCTTCGCCCCCCTCCCATTCCCTTGTCATATATAGATGCTTGCGCCTGCGTGGTCAGAAAGTGTTACCAAGCTGTTTCTACTGTTTTATTTTACGTAATATTACGTGATTTACGTGTGAATTTGTACTGTTCATTGATTAGAACATTTGCATACAATACTAATGTTGACTTTCAATAGACAGGTCAAGTTACCCATTTAACTTACCAAATATAGCCAGTATATTATTGGTATTCAGTAGTATTATACCTATTCATCCTTAATTGTATCCATAATCGACAATTAAACACCAGCCGCTGTCTGAATGTAACAGTCTTTCTGGGCATATTCTTTAAGCCGGGCTAATTATATATTCTGTGGCCGGGCTGACAACCTGTCATTGCACCAATACACAATCCAATCTGAAATGCTTCTCAAAATTTAGCAGATGTAGCTTGTAATGTAACTGGCTTTAAAAGTACCCCATCTTATCGAGTTTCAAGACGTGTTCAAGCCTTTAAGGTTATAGGAAGGTCGAAAGACGAGAGTAATTAAGTTGTTTTATAGCTGAAGTTTGTGGTATGATCTAAAGACATCTTGATATCACAATTTTAAATCTTAATATCACAATCTATAGGTACTTAGGCTTATAGGTAGATGACTTGCACTTTACCATTAACGTAATTTACAACCTTATCTTAAACCAAATTCCAGTCTTTGTGATGGCGAGACAAGTCGGACTGGTCCAATGTCAGGTAGAAACTGAGTCATCACCATCAGCGTTGGTCGTTCAACTTTCATTATTGTTTATTTATGTTTTTATTTTATTACCGAGTACGGCCCTGGCGCGTGCGTCGTAAAACATCGTCCTACGACAAGGGTTATTCGTCAACTGAACCCACTCAAAACTGATCTCATGGGTTCAACTGACGAAACTTGACTATGATTATTTTGAACTTTAGAAACGTAAAAGTAAACGTAACCTATACGGTAGAGGTTAGCAGCTAGATACCTAGGTATATAAGCTGTATCAGCTTCCAAGGCTGTTCACATTCCACATTCACCAGTCTAGTCTAGGCTACCTAGAGTGGAACCTAGCGTGATCTGAGTACTAGGCAGCTAGAGATCCCACAGAGATTTCACTAAGTAGCTGTTTGTTACATAGGAGCCAAGCTGTTTGTTACATAGATCTTGTTATAGAGCCAAGTAAATGAGAAATATTGTGCCATTGGTTGAATAGAGACAAAAGCTATGTTTAATACGGGTTAATAAAGCATTAACTACTCCTTGTATTAAATGCAAGGAAAGTGCGATTTTAATTTTATTTTAAACTTATTATTTTACAAATGCACTACGTGTAACTGCCGAAATTAGAGAATCTTTCAAAAGAAAATTATCTATGCTTAAAGTTTACTTTAGATATAGAATAGCGTTTCCGAGCTTTGAAAGCTTTTTTAGCTAGAAAAAACAGACTGACTATTGACTGACTATTCGATTCCAACACATTTTCCAATACTTGTCTGAAATGGCAAAACTTTAGTATTTTTATGATTGATTCGATTCGACTGCACTCGAACCCCGTCTTGTCGTGGGTTGGGTTATTCTCAACTGAACCCACTCAAAACTGATCCCATGGGCTTAGTTGACGAAACTTGAAATCATTTTATCTTCGCCAACTAAACCCACTTTTAAATTTTCATAGATTAGTTTAAAAGTAGCATCATAAAAATGTGTACTAAGAGTATACTCGTATACAATTATTAAACAGTCAAGTCACTTAAAAATTAAATTTTATTCAAAATAATTTCTATAAAAACTCCTGACCTTGGTTTACATTTAGATTTGGCTAGACTTGGCACGTTTTTACAGAATGTTTTTTGGGACTTTTTGATTCTAGCTTTACTTTTAAACTAATTCTATAAAAATTAAGGTGAGTTCAGTTGCCGAGTCCAAAATAATCATAGTCAAGTTTCGTCAGTTGAACCCATGAGATCAGTTTTGAGTGGGTTCAGTTGACGAATAACCCTTGTCGTAGGACGATGTTTTACGACGCACGCGCCAGGGCCGTACTCGGTAATAAAATAAAAACATAAATAAACAATAATGAAAGTTGAACGACCAACGCTGATGGTGATGACTCAGTTTCTACCTGACATTGGACCAGTCCGACTTGTCTCGCCATCACAAAGACTGGAATTTGGTTTAAGATAAGGTTGTAAATTACGTTAATGGTAAAGTGCAAGTCATCTACCTATAAGCCTAAGTACCTATAGATTGTGATATTAAGATTTAAAATTGTGATATCAAGATGTCTTTAGATCATACCACAAACTTCAGCTATAAAACAACTTAATTACTCTCGTCTTTCGACCTTCCCTATAACCTTAAAGGCTTGAACACGTCTTGAAACTCGATAAGATGGGTTACTTTTAAAGCCAGTTACATTACAGCTACATCTGCTAAATTTTGAGAAGCATTTCAGATTGGATTGTGTATTGGTGCAATGACAGGTTGTCAGCCCGGCCACAGAATATATAATTAGCCCGGCTTAAAGAATATGCCCAGAAAGACTGTTACATTCAGACAGCGGCTGGTGTTTAATTGTCGATTATGGATACAATTAAGGATGAATAGGTATAATACTACTGAATACCAATAATATACTGGCTATATTTGGTAAGTTAAATGGGTAACTTGACCTGTCTATTGAAAGTCAACATTAGTATTGTATGCAAATGTTCTAATCAATGAACAGTACAAATTCACACGTAAATCACGTAATATTACGTAAAATAAAACAGTAGAAACAGCTTGGTAACACTTTCTGACCACGCAGGCGCAAGCATCTATTATATGACAAGGGAATGGGAGGGGGGGAAGAAGTGTTTAGGTAGGTAACTGGCTAAGAAATCAGCTGATCAGTGCAACAGAGGAGAAGAGAGAATACAACTATCTCTACCATAATCTCTACATTCCTCCTAAACGGTTAAAATAAAAACTCTTATGCCATAAAGAATAAAAAGCTAATAGTAATACCAATACCAATAAAAAGCTACCACATGCTACCACATACCACTCTAGGTTAAACTGAACACAAACTGCTTTGCCTATAAACTGAGTATGAGTTGGTAGTCAAATAAAAAAAACACACTTAACTTAAACAAAACCATACCTGTAATTTTCTATTTCAGAGGACAGAAAGGGACGACACTATAGAATAGACGAACTAACTTTAATCCTGTCAGTTAAGATTCATTCAAAAAAAGTATTTGGTCGATAATCTCCCACACCACGACTTAATATCCATAGATTCTTGATTAGACAGGATATTATTAGTTCGTCTGTAGTGCCTTCTCTTTCTGTTCTCTCTTCTGGCAAAAAAATACAGATATGATTTTATTTTTATAGTTCCGTCAAATCGGGGCCATAATAATTACGATTGCCTTATTGCTCGGTTGCCTTATTCATTAAAAACCGTTTTAAGTTTTTTGAAGACCTGACTTTATGATTTTTTAAACATGTTAACACTGTTTTGATTGTGTTTTCAATACTTCATCGGACGAGAAATATCTCCAAGATCAATATAATATTTTTGTCGGCATGCGTAAACGCAGTACTTTGGCTAGAAATCATTTTACGCAACGTCAATAAAATTAGTAAGGAGCCTTAAACCGGCCACATTCAATCTTCAAATGGTAAAACCAAAAATCCAGCCAGCTACAATGTGGCCGCGTCCCAGAACGGGTCCGGAGGAGTGCCCGCGCCCGGTTAGACCAACTTTTTGTAGCGTCCTTTGTGAGTCTGTGGCTAAGTTCAACGGAACACCCTCGCCCTGCTGCATGCTTTTGTTGGAAGAAAGGTTAGGTTAGGTTTATTTTAGATAGGTTTTGAATTTAGGAAGTAACGAATGGCTAGTAGAATAAGGAGCTGGATAGGATAGGAGGGAGAAATAGAAGAAGAAAACTTACTTCGCCCGTCCCCTAAATATAAGATAAGGGCACACTAATGATGATTTGGATTTAGCAGTTAAATATTTTGATACATTCTTCCAAGAATGATCGTATTTAATTTAAAGATTACAATACTCTTTCTGCTCATTCACGAATGATGAAATTGGATGAAATATTCTCTACCAACAATTTCATGTTTTTTCTTATTTATTAATCAAAATAAGAACATGATATATTGTTATAAGGTATGAATGAGACGTCCCTCATGAAACTCCTTCAGGTTTATGCGAGGCATGAATGAGTTTCTTTACAAATATACTTAAAATAATAAAGAATGTATAGAAGCAAGAAATTGATCAGAAGGACTAATTAATAGGTAGATACTGAACTAGAATTTTGAAATTCACTTTAACTTCTATAAATCTAGTTAGGTATAATAATATCAACATTTCTATTTCTAAATTGAAGAGGGAAACCAGCACGTTATTGATATGAACTAAGCTGGTAACAATTCAAAGAAATAGTTCAATTCAAGTGCTCCATTATCAATATTTGAACGACTTTCAGTTCCTAAACGCCAAATAACCCGAATCCAACATGTCAAGTGTTTTGTAAACTGTAGAATAAAGTCGTGGAAATGAACAACTTTATCAGGCAATGATAAGATAAGTTTCTATGATAGACTATTTAGCTAGGTACTAAGTATACATATACCTAAAGGAAAAAGTGTAAGTTAGAAAATGGTAATGAAAAAAAAAACAAGCTGAGAATTTATGCAGGAGTTTCGGTGGCCCGAAGGATAGTAATTACCCATTTAACGTTCCTTTAACTATAGATAGATACTCATATATCGGTATGTTAAGTAATTATTTTATTTTTAAATTAAGGAATCACAATTCTTTACCAACCTTGCCACTCTCTATTCTAATGTGTTCATAACTGTTAAAACTATCACATACAAAAAATTATGAAATTGCGTATAATATTATTATGAAGCATTATGCATCTTAGTTCAGCGACCTTAGATAATTTCTGTGTCAACATGTTGGGAAGCAATTAATTAATATGTTTAGTTTCTGAGGTTGATAATACTGTTGTTTGGTTGTATTATTCTGTGATAATATCAAGGACAGAACACAGAGTAAAACGTTCCATAAAGCACAGAATACATAATACTATATCATTAACATAATACTATTACATAATACTATAATAGGCAATGAGCGTAGGGAAAGTTGTTCAGGTTCATAAGTAGGTACAAGTTATAATCATCTTAAACCCTAAATGAGCTGAGATAATATTATGTAGATACGAGTAACTGTATAATTTATTTGACATATTGTGTAATAAAAAGTGCTAGTGACATAAAGCTCATCAAAAGACAAAAAATTGGTCTATACCAGGTGTAAGGGACAGCGTACTACGTAGACTTTTTCTGGTGACAGTTGTTCAGTTTCGTTGACTGAGCTGAGCAACCCCTATCAGTTTCTGGTATGCTGTCCCTTACACTCTGTATTGATTCAGGAATGTGATAAGAATTCTTGTAGGTACATGAAAAACTGAAATGTTCGAGAATTTAAACTTATTACTGCATAACTCTCTTTATGAGCACAGGAAGTTACACACATTAATCAGGTCTGCATTGGGCTGTTCACAAATTGGAATGTGACCGTTTGCCATCACTATCAGCCCGTTAAGTGGTCAAACTAGGTCACCATTGAAAAGATAGTGAATGTGAGGTGCGGCTCAATGTAGAGATATCACAGTTTATAGTTCATGTAGATATAGATAGTATAGATATAGACCACAGAACAATAAATGCACAAGGAATAAGTATAACATGTTATACTTCTTGTTTAGTTTTACGTTTTGTAACCCAAACTACAGAAGAAGTAGGTACTTTCTTTGCACAGTAGTGTTTTCTTTGACCGTAGAGCTCATACAAAAGCGGTACAGCTTTGGTAAAAATGACTTTTATACCCTCTTGACTTGACTCTAGAAAAGATAATAATATAGATTAGTCCGTAAAATCTTGATGGATAACTTGGATGAATCTTTTCAAACAAATACTTTTTAACTAATTAAAACATGACTGCACTTCTTAGCAACATTAATGTACAAATACCTACCTAGAGAGAGCCCTCAGTGTGTCAGTTTATCTAGATAAGACGGCTCAAAAAACAGGAGATTGTATCTTATCATTATAATGCTATTGCGTCAGCCTTAATGAGCAAGAAATTTTGATACCGTAAAAGAGTCAAGTTCAATATAAATTCAGTTACAAAAGCCTGTCAGAAATATAATTTAATTTAAACGGTAAACAACTTTTGTTATGTAAGAAAAGTAATAGCAAAGGTTCATAACTTTTCTACTTGAAAGTCATGCCCAAGTTTACCAACAAGCTATGAGGTCATACTTCATAAAACCTGGGTGCAGAAAAATAAACTTGTTTCTGAAGTCGGGACTTTAGAAGACCTACGAGCACACAGTTCGAGTAATGTTGCATAATATAGCAACGAGAAAAAGTGTGTAAAATATAGCTCCATTGTCAAGGTCTAAGAAGCAGACTGATTGTAAACAGCCGCCTACGCTACTTCCATCAATCATGTGTATGAGTATTATGAGTAATTCGAAAGTTTTGGAAAGCGTAGCATGTTTATTTTGATTTGGGTGGATCGCTTGTAGGAGATATAATCTAGTTCGATTTTCGATTGTCGAATTAGGTGAGAAAACAAGTGACACACGATTATGGCATACCCAACACGGCTCTACAACCTGTCGTCTCTACGTTAGCGGTTTTGGCAATGAACAACTCGATGTAATTTACGTTCGTGATGATTAGTTAACAAGTCAAACGCCGTGCGTCGCGTCGCGCCGGCCAGACTATTCCGAGGGCATTCAACCGTGCCGCGCAGCGTAGCGACTCCGCGGCTTCACAATGTGACCATGACATCGAAATCGGCGCAACAGCCTCCGCTACGGTCACTGGAGCAGTGACTCCACGACCATCTTTACCACACAATCGTAACAAAAGCATCAATATCATAACAGAAACTGGACAAGACTCACCTGTCGGAAGATTCGGAGCTGTCATATCTGTCGAAACATCGCTTCTTCCTGTCCTCGCCGTCCCCGGCTCTCGTCTCGCATGGGTTTCGGGAGCCCGCGGACTCGCCCGCCGCGGAACGATTAGCGGCCACGCCGCGAGAATCACTTTTCTCACACGAATCACTCGGTTCCAGTTCGGTGTAGAACGATAACTTCACTCTTTCGCCTTCCAATGTTTCGCCACTACACTTTTTTGTTTCACAATGTCCTGTGTCGGGCGCGGAAAAAGTTGAATCGTTCATTTGTTTCGGACCGATGCAGTCTTCGTCTGACCCATCCGCCATCTTTGAGCGCACGAGTGTTTTGTCGGGAGATTCCGCGTGGCGCCGCACGCGGTCGGGGCGCTGTCGTCGCGCGCGTGGGGCTGCGGGGCGCGGGGGGGTGTGACGTCACGGCGGCTGCGCGGCCGCGGGGGCAGAGTGCGGTGACGTAAGGACTCCGCCCCTTGCATGTGCAGGGGCGCTGTCATTGGCCGCGGGTTACGCAACGCGAGCCTATTCAAACAGCGCGCGAGAAGGGAGCGTAGGACTTGGCGGCGATAGGGACGTGCCCATTCCTGCCCTCCACCAGCCCTCGAAGCCGACGTTGCAGTGCAGTGGCCAAAGATGCACACATACGCGATATGCGGAAGGTCCCACCCACACTTCGAAATCCGACCTCACCTCACTTCACTAGGCTGGCTGGTCATAGGCAGGGGCAACCGGGGCAGCACAGCAGAATGCCTTCATGTAGGGAACAAACATTCTACCTAAATTAGGGTACCTGTGGGTAGTACCTAGTACATAGTTGTACACACCTAGTTAGTTGTATCATGGTAGTACCTACCTATAGATAGAGCACAGTGTAGAGTTCAAAAACAAGCGCAAAGATACCTCTTGAATGTATTACCATGGAGTAATGTAGGCAAGGCACACCCATAGTACCTAAACCTAGGTCTTTCATCTAGGTCGTCTAGGTCCTAACCACGTTCTAACTTTATGGAAAAACTGTCATACCTACCTACGTAGGGTGGTAATACAAATTATAGCTAGACAGACGGACTGCAATTCAACTGCTAAATTGCAGTTCAGATGCAGTTTTAATGCAGTTGGCACGACTAGACTGATTGATTACAGTTTCATTGCAGTCGTGCCAACTGTCAACGTGCTGTGCATTTTGATTGCAAGCGTTGTAGGTAAAGCCACAAGCAGACTTCTTTGAGGTAGTGCGGAGAGGTTTGCCTATTGAATGTTCGATTCACAAACTATGATATTTTTATCAAGTAGCTAAATTTCCTGTTTAGCTGTAACTAATGTTATGTAGGTAGGTACCTAACCGTAGGACAGTCCTTACACCGACTGCATTCAAACTGCACGTTGAAGGGCAGTTGGCACGCAGTATTGCAGTCGTGATGTCAACCAAATGCATTCAAACTACCTACATCTGTTGTAGGTATCTGATTGATTCTGAACTGAACTGCAATTTGGCACTAGGAATGCAGTTTCATTGCAGTCCGTCTGTCTAGTCTAGAGCCCCTAAGATATTCGTTTTCGTTTACCTACCTATATTTTTTTCTATGTGGAGCGGACTTCGGTTTGTATCTGGTTCTGGAAGCGCATTTTTGAAGCATTCGAACTCAAAATAAGTTGGTGCGAAAGATTACGTCCTCCCTATTTCACAGGAACTCTGCCCCCTCGCATCCATCGAGTCCACTCTTTCTATATCTATAAGATCTACCTACCTATACCTATAATTTTCATTCTGCGATGCTGCAACGAGTAGTTTGTGAAATATGAACGTTGCATAGTCACTAAAGGTTTTACAGGAAGTTTTAAGAATGATTTACTATGTTTTTTTTTGTAGCCAGCCTGACCAGTCTCGTACATTTAATTAGTGACATCCGGGCGTATAAACAATTGTACAGGTGGCGCCATCTAGTTTTGTATAACAGATTTGTTGCATGCAGCAGATGAAAGTAGGCGAGTTCCTCAACTAGTTCACGTAATATACGCCGGATGTCACTAATAAATAGTACAGAGATGGTACAGCGTGTACAAAAAAAAACATAGTAAAAATCTATGGTAAAACTAGTGATCATGCAACGTTCCATATTTCACAAACTATGTTGCAGATGCAGATGAAAATATAGATTGTTATCCAAAGAGAATGAATTATGGTATGAGTGTGGTATGAATGCAATGAAAACTCCAAATCATATAAAAATAATATATTAATTAATCCTGATTCTTTACAAATGTAACGGCACAAAACACATATTTAGACCAATGTACTACTATTGTAATACTTAGAAGACTTAGTTAATACAATAGATAATAATCTCAAAATTGCACCATTAATAAAATAAGCTAGTAAAAGAAATGAAACTACTTAATTACTATTTATAAGAATTACAATAATTATATTAAAGATACATTAAATTGAAATAAACTGTTATATTAACATTTAAATAATAACAAATATGTGTACTAGAATATGGGAATGGTTACAAAATGCTTGATTTCAGTAAAACCCGTATGTTTTTTTTAATTGACTATAATGTGCTGGATAAACGCCCTATGAGAACCTGCACCTTTTTATACTTTTTATTTATACAATAAACATTAACAAGATCATACCTTTCTTTTATACAAACAACTTTGTTTTGTAAGTTTTCTTTCCAAATATAATATTATCCCGCGCAAAAATTTTGTTCATAATTACATCTGAATAAATTACCCTAAATTACCTAACTACGGGCGTTTTTTTTAAATTGGTCAAGTCATTTTTGAGTTGTATTATAATCAACAAAGAAAACATAAATATTTGATTGATATTTAAAATTAGGTCCATAAGGCAGTCGGCATCATTCCTTCCATACTAGTGGTCCTAGGAGTCAAGACCTCGTTGCAAAGGAAATCAAGCGGCATATCTACTAGATATCCTTGTATAAGGTCTATTTTCCTATTGGCTAAGGCTGGGTCCTTGTGCCATAACGTTTCTGGGTGTTCCTCTTGGTATTTCTTGAACTCGGCGAAGGTGTGGACGGCGTTAGTTGGAATTGGATGGAATACCTGAAAAATAAATATTTATTTTCATTATCATGGTGTAAATTTGGTCAGGGTACCTAATTATTTATAGATTAATTTATATGCTGTCGTATCCTAAAATAAGAAATATACACACATTCTAATATTTCACTTGGTAAGAGCAATGGCACGGCTCACCAGGGTCGTCAATTCAAATCCAACCTTGTAAATTTTTTTGTGTCTATACTTTCATAAAAAAAATCTTTCTCTTTTTGCCTTTTTACAGCTGTCTGCATACTTACATCCTCATATATTTCAGTATTGGTCCTGGATATGGTCTTCCATAACCCCTTGTAGAACTCATCACAGCAGGGGTCGTCTAAACTAAGGCCGATTCTCTCCAGGTCTTCATTCATCAGCCCCAAGTGTTCCTTGAACAGTCTCTTGCGCAGGTTACCAGCTACTCGACCCGTTGGGAAGGATTGACCGTTCATAGTGCCATCGTCGAACTTTTCATCCTGTATATTATAAAGAAAAAAATATCTAAAAGAAAATGTTTAATACATTTGCGATTCTTGACTCTAGTTTAGGCTAGGGGTGACCAACACAAAGTTGACGATGAAGCAAGGCCTCAAAGGAATTGAAATGTCCAGATACAGTCGAAATAACCAAGTTGTTTAGCGTGGGTGGCTCCTAAAGCCAAAGAGTGTTGTACCTAAGGAGTTTTACCATCACTTATGTAAGTATAAGTACTCGTAAATTCGTTCAGGACTTATTCAAGGAATTTGATGCTATGACCACGCAGTATATTATGACTTTTGTTAAACTTAGTGGTAGTCTCCTATCTTATCAAATTATTAGAGAAAAAGATGCTGATTTTTATAAGAAAGAACAAATACCACTCCCTACCTGCAACAACACAGCAATCTCTGAATCCCTGGTCCCAATCATGGACCTGTCATTAATATTGGCGCTGCCACAGATCACCACCTTATCATCAGCGATGAGCAGCTTGCTGTGCACATACACCAGCTCAGTTATAGGCTCTCCTTCTAGGACGGAATGTGTTCTAAGTCCGTGGAAGGTGATGTATTCTGAGGGGTCTTCTATGCCGGCTTCGTAGAGGCGGGTGAGGATGGCTTCTCGACTCCTGGAAAGATGAAAAGAAATTATATATGTTTGAATGGACGGTTGATGGTTTGATTGATTTGTTAGTAGTTTGATTGGTTGGTTGGAAGTTTGATTAGATGGTTGATGGTTTGATTGATTTGTTAGTAGTTTAATTGGTTGGTTGGAAGTTTGATTAGATGGTTGAAGGTTTGATTGATTTGTTAGTTGTTTGATTGGTTGGTTTAAAGTTTGATTAGATGGTTGGTGGTTTGATTAATTTGTTTGTTGTTTGATTGGTTGGTTGGAAGTTTGATTAGATGGTTGGTGGTTTGATTGATTGGCCAGTAGTTTGATTGGTTGGTTGGATATTTAATTATATGGTTGGTAATTTGATTAATTGATGTTTAGTTGTTTGATTGGTTGGTTAAATTGCTGGGTGCTAGGTGCTTTGATTGATTTGTTGTTTAGTTGAAATGTTGGTTGTTAGATTGGGTGACTGAATAATTGGTTGTTTGTTTAGTAAGTATTTTACTTTTTTTACTAACCTGCATATACTCTGGTAGTTCCAGTGTGTAACAGCATGTAGCGAAGTACCAGAAGGCGCACCAACTTCTCCTTCAAACCCTGGTAGTAGCGGCATTACTACAAACACTCGGAACTTTTCGTTCGCGCGGTAGGCCCTCACTATCCGGTTGTATAATGCTTCACCTATCTGGAATACAAGGAAAATATTGTCAGTTTTACAACACACGAAGTCAACTCAACACACCTAATCGACTGTTGAGAATGATGATTCCGTTCTTCGGTGGGTACGGTAAGTCGTCGGTGCCAGTGATCGTAACGAAAACCATGTCTGAGGTCTACTAGGCAGTTTAAAATCTCTCTCTTCATACTAGGATTCATCGGTTCAAACTTTTGACTCTAAACTGCACCTAATGAAATGTTATTTTTCCACATTTAGAACACAGTATGAAAAATATGACAACTTTTATTACCTGATTCCTCACGTTACTACTAGATCTGGACTGCGTGATGAAGAACTGGTTCTCGATGTACACATAGTGTTGTGCCCGCGTTATAGTATCGACATAAGCCTCATGTATGCTCTGTTCTACTGTGTCGGGGTCCAAGAAACCACATGACCAGCTGGAGACGCTGCGTAGCACCTGGAAGGGAATCAGTGATGTTTAAGATTGTCTGAAATGTGCATAATACATGTCATGTCTAAAATTTTTATATTGAAGTCGAGGATAAATGGTTGTATGAACGGATTGTATAAACGAGATATACTTAAGTCTGATTGACATTATACCTAGCTTTCTCCAACTTGAGGGTTTTCCGTAATTTCCACTTGAGGGTTCCATAATGGATAACAATCTCTTACCTGACAAGACACATTGTTGAGTTCCACATCCAGATATTTGTCTAAATCTTGCAACGGCTTGATATCATTATAAGTCTTCGGCATGAGATAGGGATAGTTGGCATTTTGTCTCGCTTTCTCTAGTTTGATGGCGTTCCACCGTTGTATGAAGTGCCTGGCGACGTCCCGTGCGGCGGCACCGTGTATCACGCAGCCGATGTCGTGCCACGGCATGCGAGGGGTTGTGTTGCGGTCTACTAAGTCTGTAGGGTAGGAGATTATACTGATTATTATATTGGCTCTGTGCTAACTGAAACTGTTTTATTGATTATGGTTCGTTGCCAAATGGCTGATGTTGTACTACAATCAGTGTTGATTCTTGAAGGTCAAAACAATGATTGCTTAGTTATTGAAAATGTATCAATTGGGGACAATTCGGATGCACACATTATCACTAAATATTGACTAAAATAAGGTCGTTTCTGCTCTGCCTACCCCATTAGGGATAAAGGCGTGATGTATGTAAAATCGTCATCTGTCATTTTCTATGCTGAGAGAAAAGATAAAGACGGCAACAATTTGAGACAAGATCTAAAAAAAATCTAGTCAAAGATAGAGAGATCCTTCATAATATCATATTCTTCTAAGCAGTCTCTGTTAACTTGTTGAAAACGACAATAAAAAAAATTAAAACGTAAATATACGCAGATAAGACACGTTTGACACTCACCTACAAATGGCAGATCTAAATTATTGAAGTCCTTCACAATAAAGTTGCAGTAATCCTTTCCGATCCAAAGCTTGGAGTTTCCCTCTATTCCCTCCAAAGCTTCCTTAGTACTTTCTGTGATGACCCTTCCTTCAACTACTTGAGCTAACGGTGCAGCTGGTTGGCTCACCATGCGTTTGAGTTTCACGTCTGGTTTCATTCCTGAAAAGAATATTTGTTTGTGTAAAAATAGTAGTAAAGATGGTGTACACGAAAAACTTTAGAATAAAAGCATCCAATAAGAGATTGTTCCATGGTTAGAAACAAGAGCATAATAATAATAATTATTATTATTATAATCACTCAGGCCTTTTCACGATGAGTTTTCCAAACATTAGCCCCCATTTTTTAACCTCCTGAAGCTGTATTCTTTATTTGTTTGGGAATGCTAATGCCTTTGACTTCTAGTTGAGCAGGTATAGTAGATTTCTGTTCGGTAACTTCTAGCATAGACAGGAGTAAAGAGCAAACCCGATATTTGACTATTTAAGACAAGGAACTATTTCACACTTACCTAACGCATCAGTAAGCAAGATTTGATCAGTGGACAGCGCATATTTCTCAGCCTTCTTCCGCTCCGAATCATCAAATTTCTGCTCATTCCTCTCCTCTTCATACGGCGGGTAGATTATACTTATTATATCTTTCCCTCTATCCGTGATTTTGTTCAGAACATTTCGTTTCTGGACATCATGAGTATCAAGGTCATCCTGGTCTTGATTGGTGGAGGCGATGAGGAGTTTGTCTCCAGGTTCTAATTCTGGGAGGGTTTGAGGGTTGGGAGGTTGGTCATCTGATGAGCTGCTTTCTGGTGAGGATTCTGATTCTGTTGGCGCTATAGTCGCACTGGAATTTAGAAGGTAATATTTTGTAATAGATAAAAATAAATACATAGATAAAATCACGTATTTGTCCCTTGCAGTGTTGGTGAACTAACGACGAAACAAGTTTGACAAAGGGACTTTTGAGATGATTGTGAGTGGCTCTAGTGACGGTTTGCTAGCTTATATATAAAGTGTTGTTGATATGATAGTAATCATCTATGGTAATAAATTAATAATACTTACTCATTAATCCCTACAACGATATCTTTAGAAGTCTTAGCGAGTAACAACGCTGCTTCAATGCCGTTTCCAGTGGGTAAGTAAAGACCACCACCGGGGGAACTGGAAGTCTTCTTCTTGGTTTTGATTGATGTTTGTGGTTGAGATATGTTGCCTAGGTCTGTCAACCTGGAAATTAAAACATGATTGGTTTTGTAGTTTTGATTCAGCAATTTAAATGGCGACTCAGGGCTAGGATAGAAAGAGACAGCTGACGACTTCTGATGTCGGAGACCAAAATCTACTTTGGGTCAGCTAGTAAGTAAGATCTTTTTGTAAGTAGAAATTATATGACTACCTTGCGCTCGTATAGTAATGTAACTACTACGGACAATAGGTACTGATCATCAATAGGAAGAGACTAACCTTAGTCTTTCCATCTCCCGTAATAGCACATGTCGATGTGCAGCCTTATTAAATCGAACTGGTCCCAAAACGAGGTTCATCATTCGCTGCCGCATCAAACTGCAGGTGCGTTTGCTAGGCCAAACGGCATACGATCAATTTTGTACTGGCCGTCCGGCGTGACAAACGCCGTCAGATGTTTACTTTGTGTACTTGTTAGTACCCAGACATAAAATCTAGTGTTATGATTATGAACCATGATGTCCCCGAGGAAGGCCACGGCGTGGTCGACGCACACGATCTTCCCAGGATGAGATCAGAACATAACTCCATTA
The DNA here is from genome assembly GCA_029255725.1 of Scrobipalpa atriplicella. NCBI lineage: Eukaryota > Metazoa > Arthropoda > Insecta > Lepidoptera > Gelechiidae > Scrobipalpa > Scrobipalpa atriplicella. Next base: position 10,268 of record JARACY010004728.1, on the reverse strand, counting down.
TTACTAATCCTAGGTTACTAACTACTCAACAAGTAGACTAACCTGTGTTTGTGGTCGTCCCACCTCCCGTAGCACATGTCGATGCCTCCGAGGAAGGCGACGGTCTGGTCGACGCACACGATCTTCTCGTGATGAGCCCAGAACAGAACGCCGCCCTTCGCGTGGTCTGGGTGACGGAAAACCTACGTTAACGATACAATTATTATGGTATTGACAATGATATGCTTTATCTATATTTGTTATTAAACGGCTTGTATTTAAAAGAGAGATGGGAATATTTTAAGTTGGGATGAACATCAGATGTGATAACCTCACCTTAATATTCTCACTAGCTAATCTACTTTTACTGTAGAAACTGTTGATACCGAGAGCCATCTCCACTTCTTTGTACAGCATTATGAACACCTTCACTCCTTGCGCCTAGAACAGACGAGAACATTACGTGAGAATAATTAGATAGTAAAGCCACGTCATAATGATACAAATAACCAGGAAGTAAAACGCAGCGATATCACGCTTGCTTCGCTCGTGATTTATCGTTATCATACCTTAATCAATGTTGTGAAATCTTGCGCTCGCTTCGCTCTCGAGTTAGTTATGTTAGTTATAGCTCGATCAATAACGAGAAATTTCGTGCTTGCTAGGATAACTTTACCTTAAACTGAACTTTGCGCTCGCTCCGCTCGCAATTTAAGTAAATTTACCTTGACAAATAACGTGCAACATCGCACTCGCTACGTTCTCGATTTGACAACGTAATTTCGATCAGTATAGTGAAATTTCGCGATTGCTACGCTCGCAACGCGGTATGAGTTAATATTCGTCGGTAAATCACGGGAAATCTCGTGCTCACTTCGCTCGCTGGAGATACTTACCGCTTTCCTCTTAAGCAGTATATCTAGCCGCCAATAGTTGCCGTGCAGCGCTGGTCTCTTGAGATATATCTCTGGGCTGAGCCACCAGTCCGCTATGAAGATCTCTTCCTTAGCTAGTTCCATGGCATCAGCTACTGCGGCCATGTATGCCGACCCGTCTACCAGCATGCCAACTGGGGTGGAGGAACGAGGTGGGGCGAATGAGTGGTGCACGTTGGGGTATGTGAAGTCTCGAGCTGTGAGGAAGACAGAAAGTGTTAAATTATACTAATGTGATGTGATGATTCGTGCAAGCACAGGCTGTGCACTCCTTACTAAAAACTCCGTGTCTGTACAGGCAGTAAAGGTTTGAATATGTGCGTGCACGCTTTCTGAGAACTAAATAGCCGACTTTTTCCAGCCCTTCCTCGCGGGGCGGTGAGGTGAGGTACAAATTCTGCGCGGGGGATGGGAGTGCACGTTTTTTACCTTCAGCTAATATATATTATTCTTTGGTAGAAGTAGATAAATACGATGATCAAGCCATCTGCGTCTTAATTTCGATACAACTGACCGGTCTGATTGGCAACAGTTTTGAGGTACTGTATCCATTCTCTGCTTTTCCGTTTGGTCCAGCACTTGATGATGAGTTGCCTGCTCTGGTTGAGAATCTGAAGACCATTGTTCATGCCCGTCGCGTACATTCCGCTTGACACTTCGAACCTGATAAGGGATTGTTTGTGATATAAAAAAAACTAACGATGACATTTTTGAGATAATTTTTTAAATTGAGCATGTGGTGGAAGTAGGCTATGTGGTAGATTTAGTGTTTGTTCGTTATGATGTGAACAAAAGTCCATTACTACAATCTATTACTAAAAGATTTGGAGAAGTATGTTACCATTTCTACAGTGCCGAAACTTGTGGGTAGTTACATGATAGTTACAATATGGTGGTCGTGATGTAAATTTCCATTAGATTGAGATATTTTCATGAGATTTTACATTATTCAGATATCCATGGTTGTTTCAAATGATTGATTGTGATGGTTGTTGTTGTTATACCGGGTGTAAGGGACAGCTTCCCGCAAACTGATAGGGGTTGCTCAGTCAATGAAACTGAAAAACTATCATCAGGAATTCCATACAAATTTTCCGATCGAGGTGGTAATTTTGTATGAGAAAGTAAATTTTTTCTTTTCTCTCCTGAAACAGTTGCCTGGTGGAAATGGTTCAGTTTCGTTGACTGAGCAACCCCTATCCGTTTGCGGGAAGCTGTCCCTTACACCCCGTATGTTTTAGTTGATGCTCTCTTTGACAACCAAAAACCAATTTAATAATTAAAAACCGACAATCGACATAGGTTACTGTTAGCACAATTTTCTTGTTCTCCAAAACATACTCACATTACTCTCATTTCCATATGCTGCATGGAAAAATACAAATAATAATTAAATAAATCATCTGAAAAAGAACTAATCGTGAAGACACAATAGACTCTGTCAAAAGAACATGATGTCTTTTACTTTCACATACATACATAAAGTCACGCTATTTTTCCTTATGGGGTAGGCAGAGCGTAAAAGCTCTCTTATATTTTAGATACAGGAACTTACCCTTGATCAAACAACATGACCGCTTTGACAGTGCCATCTCTCGGCCGGATGTAGCCGAAATAAGTGTCCTTGACGAAGAACCAGCGCTCCTGCCACTTCGCACACACCAGCCCCGTACAGAAGTAGTTACATCTGGAACCATAGGGCATATTCTTACTTAACAAGCACTTCAGGTTGTATGTTTTCTCAGGTTTAACAGAGTTTTTTTTTTGTGGTTAATATACTCCCGGGTCACGTTACTTTGCAAAAACGACAACTAACTTTTAGTACATTACTGGATGTATTACTTTTAGTACATTACTGGTTGTATTTGTACTTTTTTGTACCCTTCGGCATAGGTTACTTATACGGCAGTAAATAATACACATCTTCTTTTCTTGCCAACAGTAACTAGAACTTCCATGCTGGACTGGGAGTGATAGAAAAACATAGAATGTGCCAGCTGCATCTCCTCCCGGGCATGCTGTAAAAACCAGCTAAGGGATTCGAGGGCTTCAGTATATTATAATTTAGTCGATGGGCTGACAACCTGTCACTACAGCAATATACAGATATATCTTAAGCAACCCCCAAAACTAGTCAGACGTGGCGAAACGACCTTTGTTTGGGTCGTTGACGCTCTGCCTACCCCGTTAGGGATAAAGGTGTGATTTATGTTATGTAGTAACTAGAAAGGTCAACTTCCAAAAGCTGGCGACGCTAACTGCCTGTTGGTTTGCCACTAGCAGCTATTCTGCATGTTAAAAAGTGGCTCATAGTTTGTATATCGACCTTTTGGATACTAACAATCAACTTCGTTAGCGTTAGCTAATATTATTATTTTCTTTGACTTCGTAAAACGTTGTATATGACGCTTACTCATTGCCTCTTTCCAAAGGTCGCGGTGTGCATTGTTTACCGCCGAGTAGGTAATTACTCATACTTTCTGGTATACTTTTATTGTTAGTACTAGCTGTTACCCGCGGCTTCGCCCGCATGGTCATTGTGAAATAAAAGTATCCATTGGATCGCTTAGCCTTGACAAATAACCGCCAACAATCCTGACATTCAAGATATTCTGACCTTCTGTTCGTTCGTCGTACCGTGGTCCGTCTTGTAGAATCACAGTGGTGCCATCTAGCGGAATTTAATTTTGCAACATAATCGATTTTTCCACGGGAATGAGATGTTTTCCCGCGGAAAAAAGTAGCCTATGTCGCTCTCCAGCTACCAAATTATCCCCATACAAAAAATCATGTCATGCCGACGCTCTGTTGCGACGACGTGAAAGAAGGACAAACAAACAAACACACTTTCGCATTTATAATATTAGTATGGAATAGTATGGAATATGGATTTCTATTTCTATAAAAATGTTACTAACCTCACACAGACCATGCTTTGCAATAACCCGAAACAGTTGCACCCAGCCTGTCCCGGTCTAGTAGAACCGGTGCGTTTCTGTATGACGCCTTCCTTCCCTTTCGAGCCTAGGTCTGATATGAACGATAGGTGGGATACTTCTAAAAACTTCACCTGGAAGAATATAAGTAGAATGATGAATTACTATAACACTAACACGAAAAGCATAGCACAAGAAAATTACATCAAATTAAACATTGATATTGGAGAATGCAGTCAATATTTGGATGTCTGTATTAATTTAGGACTACTAGAGATTCAGCGCGTTATACAAAAACAAGGCGAGCATTTGGCACCGCTTGAATGGTACTACCTGTCAAAATGCACTAGACCTCTGTCAGTTACTTATCGTAGCGGCGCCTGGATTTTATAATTTATTCGGATTATAAAATCTCTCGCTCACTCCTATGGAAAAAGAGTGCACCGTGCACTCCTTTTCTGTCCCATTTGTTGAACGAAAATGATGCATCTAATGGATGCCTGCTAACTTGGCATGCGACATCATTTTGTCATCGCTTCATTATTTACAGCACACAAGTTAACGCGACATCAAAATAAAATTAAGACTTAACTTACGGTTTCATGATGATTTCTATAGATGGAGATGTTGAGCAAGTTGAATAAATAGTCTTCGAGAAGTTTCATCCGTAGTTGAAGTCCGTCGTATGTGATCATCACTTCTGGTTTCTTTGGAAATCTGAAAGTATAAACCAGTCGAATTAAAATATCAACAAGTTAACAGAGAATATTTGGAAGATACTGACACATTGAAAAGGTAACTTCAAGATGTTTAAATACTTCTAGTTGACTATTAGTGAGTTGTAACATTACTAACGACCAGCTAGTGAAATAACTGTCTGCTTACAATACGACGTCAGGCATATTGTATGTTTTTTTTTAATATACCTTGGTAAAGCTCCCTTCCTCTTCCTCGGCCTCGGTTCCTTCTTCTTCGAGTTACTCCTAGCCACCGCCTGCAGCGCCACCTTTTCAGCTTTTTCTTCAGTATTTTTCAAACTGGCGCGTCTGGTCTTGTGGGTTTTTGTGGGGAAGGGGATGTTGAGGGAAGTCCTGTATAGTGCGAGCTGTTGGTGTAGATATAGGATGTGTTTGTATCGCTTCTTGATTGTCCACTCGAAGTCACCATGTTGGAGGCGTATCGTGTATCTGGAACGTTGAGTTAATAAAAAGTTTTGACAAGATAAAAGTCAATAAATGTTTATAATAATTTTTCCTGCTGTAAAACTTTAAACTGTTCCTACCGCATAAAACATATACGTAGTAATTTTTTTGCACATATGTGTTTTCTTTGTTTTTTTTCTATCTATAGTAGATATAAGGCTAAGATACAACAAAGATACTAGAAGAGATAGCAGTATTTTTGTTACATCGATCTAGATATCGTTTTAAAAAAAACTTTATTTACAACTCAGTGCAAGACAAACACTCATTCATAAATCATTTACATATCAATAACAGATAAGAAATGTAACCTTTATTTTTCACTAAAAGATCAAACTGTAAATACATTCTTAATTTCCTGCCCATCGGCATTTACAAACACAAAAACCGTTATAACAAGAACTCCCAAATGAAACCATTGGCTGGAAATATCTCCAAACGGAAGTATTAACCTTGCTGCAATGTAAGGGCCTTGATTCCGACTGCCAAGTTCAGTCGCGCCTCAACGCAATAATACCTTCCGGATTTAAGAAATGATTGTTTGGTTGATGAATCTTCCATGCTGGACTGGGAGCGATAGAAAAACATAGAATGTGCCAACTGCATCTCCTCCCGGGCATGCTGTAAAAACCAGCTAAGGGATTCGAGGGTTTTAGTATATATAGGGGATGGGCTGACAACCTATCACTACAGCAATATACAGATCTATCTTAAACAACCCTCAAAACTTGTCAGACGTGGCGTAATGACCTTTGTTTGGGTCGTTAACGCTCTGCCTACCCCATTAGGGATAAAGGCGTGATTTATGTATGTATGAATGTAAAATGACCCAATATGAGCCAAAATCTATACAGGGTGTAAGAGACAGCGTACCAGAAACTGATAGCGGTTGCTCTGCTAATGAAACCAAAATTCGATACAAATTGTGTGATCGAGGTGGTCACTTTGTTGTATGGCAAAGTAATTCTTTTCCTGAAATAATTTCCTGGTGAAAGTTGTCCAGTTTCGTTAACTGAGCAACACCTATCAGTTTCTGGTACGGTGTCCCTTACACCCGGTATTATAGTTATATGGGTCATTTTAGGATTCAGAACAAAATCACCGACACGTCGCAATATGTCAAAGTTCTATCAAGAAATTGTTGGATAGCAATTATTTGAGTCAAAAAGATTTTACCACCCCAAAAATTATAATAATATTTATGGTAATTTTATTTTGGCATAATACAAGCCTCAAGAGTACAAGCATGGTAAATGATAGTACAAACTATTTACTTACTTCCATGCTGGACTGGGAGTGATAGAAAAACATAGAATGTGCCAGCTGCATCTCCTCCCGGGCATGCTGTAAAAACCAGCTAAGGGATTCGAGGGTTCCAGTGTATTGCAACTTAGGCGATGGGCTGACAACCCGTCACTATAGCAATACCTATACCTAATCATCTATAATAACTAGCGTTGTGCCGTTCTCGAAATATTCTCCGGCGCGAGAATATTCTCGGAAACGCACTCGAAAGTTTCCGATGGAACGAGAATTTAGGAGAACATTGGTGTTAAGTCTTGATTTAATTTTCTTTTTATATGCTAATAGCTAAATTTCAAATATATGAACTGTTTTAGATGTTTTACATGTCAGAAACACTTATCGTTTCGTATATTTCCTATGTTCCCGAGAATATTCTCCGTAAGTTTCCCAAAATTCTCGAGAATATTCTCTGTGTGCTGAATTCAAATAAAGATAGTCTAAAGTTATGATCAGAGGTCGGAAATTCGGGTGCAGAAAAAGTAAAAAGCCACTGTTTGAGCTACTGAGAGTTGCTACAACCACCTTTTTCAAGATTTTTAGGGCCCCAGTTTATTTTTCTTTTATAATTGTTTTAGTAATGCTAATGTGTTCTTTGCGTCAATATAATTCGAAACTGTTTGATTTTTTTTTATATTTGTTTTAATTTGAAAGATATAAGTAGAAATGTGTTTTCAATGTACTGAAAAATAATAAAAATATAAAAATATCGTTTGATTGTTTGATATTTTTATTGAATACCATTTAAAAATGATGCTTTTATTATTTTTACACTAAAATTTGAATGGGGCCCCCGGGGGCCCCAAAAAATATTGCGGAGAAAATTAAAATTAAAATTCGTATTTGGCAAGGTTAAGACAAGATAAACGCTTTTTAATCTTGTCATTTTTTTTTTCTCGCAATTTTTTTGTTTAAGAAATAAAACACTTTTGGGCCCCCGGGGACCCCATTCAAATTTTAGTGTAAAAATAATAAAAGCATCGTACAAATCATTTCTAAATGGTATTCAATAAAAATATCAAACAATCAAACGATATTTTTATATTTTTATTATTTTTCAGTACATTGAAAACACATTTCTACTTATATCTTTCAAATTAAAACAAATATAAAAAAAAATCAAACAGTTTCGAATTATATTGACGCAAAGAACACATTAGCATTACTAAAACAATTATAAAAGAAAAATAAACTGGGGCCCTAAAAATCTTGAAAAAGGTGGTTGTAGCAACTCTCAGTAGCTCAAACAGTGGCTTTTTACTTTTTTTGCACCCGAATTTCCGACCTCTGGTTATGATGATTATTCATGCTGCGATTGATCGACTGCAAAACTTGCCGCATTGCGGTCATAATTAAATAATGAATTAACAAACATACATTTAATAGTATCTACCATTGAAATATCTGAACCTCCTGATTGTATGAAACAAAACAAACCCTGATTCGGAGGACATAAGCCGTCGGTCCCGGTAGCTGTTTTTGTCAGTGGGTCGATACACAAACCATGTCAGAGGCTTATTAGGTGTGCTATTGGGCGGTTTGAAAACTCTGACATTAGGGTTCATCGGGTCGATCGACTCGAAACTCACACGACATGAAGAAAAAGATAAATAAACATTTTTTGTTGGAGCCTAGGATGTAAATGCAATAGATTTGAGATCAGATACGGCATGTCTCTCACTATATACACGTATTCATTCAAAATTTAATCGCATTTCTTGTTTGGTGGCTTAGAAATAATATTATACTATATCTCGTGAGTATAAGTGATATAATTTCTATGTTTGATGGACATCTTCAACGCGTATTTTATTACCGCTAAATTGACAAAAACGTCCGCTCGCACTGAACGCCGCGCAGCGACTGAGCTCCCTTACTCCCTTACTGCGATCACATTACCCGATTCGCATCCGAAATCAGGAGGTAGGACGGTCGGGACGGCACGATCGCCCTTAATCAGGATCCTTACTTCCTTACTGCGATTAGACTTGCCGTTTTGAGCTCCCTACCCTAAATCGGGCCTGGTCGGCCGGGTAATGTAATCGCTGCTATAAAGTGCACGTGCGCAACAAACAATAGAATCAGAACCCAACTAAACTAAATGTTTTACCGAAGAAGTGGTTTGCCGACAAAGAGTAACTACCTATCCTTACTTTTAATATATTTTTTTTATAATTTTTATTTATGAGCCTGTGGTGTCCCACTGCAGGGCAAAGGCCTCTCTCCCTTCCTTCCACTTTTCACGATCCATTGATAATACCCGCCATGCTTTTTGATATGCGTCCAATTCATCGCGCTACCTCTTTCGGGGTCGTCCACGTCGCCTTATTGCATTTGGTTCTCAGTCGGTGGTAATTTTAGCCCATAGAACATTCGGCATACGGTTGACGTGGCCAGCCCAGTCCCACTTCAAGTAGGCAGCCTTCTGAGCTACGTCTACAATTTTTGTTTGGGAATGCAGCACTGAGTTCCGAACTCGGTCGATCAGTTTAACTCCAAGAATGCTGCGCTCCATGTAACGTTGGCAAACCTTGAGTTTGAATTTTTGGACATCAGTCAAAGACCAGGTTTGAGCTCCGTAGATAAGGATGGGAAGAATGCACATATCCATGAGTTTACGCTTTAAGGTAAGGGGCAAGTCACCTTTCATAAGATCTTTCATTGCCCAATAGCTCTTCCAGGCGTTTTCAGTCCGTCTTTTAGCATGCAATTATATCAAAATTCTCGGAAAACTGGGACATACCTGCAAAATTATAATGATTCAAGATTAAATTGCGATCAAAAATACAGATTTAAGTACAATAAATGAACTTTACTTTTACGGTTTTTTCATTCATTGCAACACTGACGACAATTGCCGACGCTTTGATACTTGAAGAATTATATATTAATTTAGTCGTACTACAGCCGGACAAATTTAAAGGTTAAATTTGTCCGGCTGTAGTACGACTAAATTAATATATAATTCTTAAGTATAAAAGCGTGGAATTGTCGTCAGTGTTGCAATGAATGAAAAAACCCGTAAAAGTAAAGTTCATTTCATTGTACTTAAATCTAGTATTTTTGATGCATTTAAATCTAAATCTTATAATTTAATTGAAAACCTTCTGAAATAAATCCTTTACTATGGCTGTTTCAAGCTATTTAATGTACCTTCATAATGTTTTATTGATTTTTTATTAGTTTTACACATTACTGAATAAGCTTTCATTGATTACAATTAAATGTATAATCGATACTGAATGTTCTCGGTCCCAGGGAAAGTTTCGAGCACAATGGAAATTTCCACCCGCCCATCGCTAATAATAACCCTCAAAACTTGTCAGACGTGGCGGAACGACCTTTGGGTCGTTTTTGCTCTGCCTACCCCATTAGGGATAAAGGTGTGATTTTATGTATGTATGTATGTATGCAAACTATTTAGGGTTTTATTGACGTTTCGTTATTACAATTTCAGACATAAGACAGTTGTTTCGTTATCAGTGTATGATCATTATGTATGAGGTGAATTACTGCAAATGAGAACATCCGTCCGTGCCGTTTATCCCACATTCTTAGGCAATTCTTCTTCTTCTGTCGTATGGGTGTCAAGTCTATCGACTCGATGAACCCTGGTGACAGAGTTTTTAAACTGCCTCAGGCAATGTACCTACTATTATTGTGCTACCAACCATAAAACTTTGTAATCGGAACAGAAAAAAAAAAACTTAATGATTAGCATTTCAATAATTTAAAGTTTTTTTACGTCTCATTAAAGTTTATAGCAAACACAGAATATTCTTAGGGTACTATAACTCCATCTGCAGACGATCAGTAACTAATTCAATTTGTTTCGTCGATAACATCTAGACTAACTTCACTTTGAAATTAAAAAGTATACTCACAAGTTAGGATTGAGCAAATGTGTGGTGACG
>JARACY010004727.1:0-25381 GCA_029255725.1 Scrobipalpa atriplicella | reverse complement strand
AGGCACACAAATTAAGGGAGGCTACATGCTTCGGATCAACGTAAGTTCAATTGATTTTCCTATATCACATTTTATTTCATCTAGTCAAACTCAATAATTTCACCTGTCCAATAAATAACCTCCATAAATATTGGCACTCATAAATAATAAACTCATAAAAGTCAGTATCTTACAAAAAATACCTATCTAAAGTTATAGATATGAATGAAAATGGATGAAATGAAATAAATAAAATGTGATATAGGTAAATCAATTGAACTTACGTTTGTACCGAAGCATGTAGCCTCCCTTAATTTGTGTGCCTCCATGTTCTGTAACAAAATAATATACTTAATTAAAATATAAACATAATTAAAAAAACAATATAAGTTTCGCAAGAGAAGCTAATATATAACTAACTGTGGAAGACTAACTGCATTTGTGGACGAGTGGTATTAGCCATGTAATCCTGAACCCAGGTCCTGGGTTCGATTCCCACAGGGGGATAAAGTTGATAATTATAGTCAATTTATCACTTTATAAGATTTTCCTCGGTATGGTTAGGATATGACAGGCTGAATCTCTCGATTATCCGAAAACCTAATGGCTGTGCTAGTGCTACTAGGCGGTTTGAAAACCCTGACCCCAGGGTTCATCGTCTAAAACCCACACATAGTGTTGCAAAACTATCGATAGTTTGACTATCGATAGTTGACCTCGAAATCAGTTAGAATATCGATAGGCCAATACCTAACCAATAGTGTATCAATACTATCGATAGTAGTGATTAAAAACTATCGATAGTATCGATTGTTGTTAAAACTATCGATAGTATTGAACTATCGATAGTTCGCGAAAATTCAATAGTATTGCTTACAATCGATACTACCCATAGTTTTTAATTAATACTATCGATACTATCGATAGGCCTATCGATATTCTTACTTTTTTCCAAGGTCACGATACTATCGATAGTACCGCTACTATCGATAGTTCGATATATAGTTGCAACGCTACCACGCGATAAGAAGAAAAAGAAAGTGATATAAAGCTTTTTGTTTACCTAGACTTGTTTACCTGAAAAGGAAAACAGAAAAAAATAACTGTTATCTTGATTCTAATTCCAATTTCCTCTAGGAAAGTTTAAGAGACGGCGCAGAAACTAAAAATTAAGATAAACAACATCATCTTCTCTAGCCCTTTCCCCGTATCTTTCGGGGTCGGCTACCCAATCTAGGTGATTGAACGAGGGTACGGTTTATACATGTAGCGACCTGCCATCTGACCTCCGCAACCCGGAAGGGCAACCAGACCCAATCCTAGATTAGGTCAGAGTTTTCAAGCTGCCAATGCTTAGCACTGGCCTCTGACATGGCTTAAAAACCTAATATAACCTAAAATAATTATCAATATAATAATATCTACGGTATTAAACGATATTAACCGGGACCAACGGCTTAACGTGCTTTCCGAAGCACGGAAGAAGCGCCGAATAAAAGTACATATGAAATTCGAAAACCGAAAAACCACATTGGTACGTGGTGGGATTCGAACCACGAACTTCCGCTCAGAAGGCAGCGGCCCTATCCACTACACCATCGGGCTAACAATAAAAAAAATTACCGGTATAGATTCAGGTCCTCAGATCCAATCAGTATTAAGTATTTGAGCTCATTATTTAAATAAAACTTAGGAATTAGAAATTATTGAAAGCCTATGTTTCGCAGGCCGTTAGCTAAAAACATCCTAAGTTTGTTTTGTTTAAAGTTTAATTCAGTCGAAGTTGAGTTTAGCTGAGTACTCCCAGTTTTGTAAACGCCAGCGCAGCAAATTAAAAAGTTAATATTTAAAAACCCCGTCAGAACTTTGCTTGTTTTTGCTGGCCATTAGAGAAAAGCCTCGTCTTCAAAGTATTTTCCGTTCAATAGGGAAGATGAAAACTTGTCAATTGAGTTTCTTTTCATGAAAGGATAAAGTCGCTTTTTTATGAAAATAATACGGAGTCGTGACGAAACATTTTTTACTGATTGATAAAATCACTCTGTAGATAGGTACTCAAATTATGAGACAACTCATTATGCTCGATTACTATATCTCTAGTATCCGGAAAGTGAAGCAGCTGGTCCATTCTATTGCCATATCTCCCAGCATGAGCATTGAGCACTTATTTCTGTCACCGCTCAAATGAACCTGCGCAAAACGGATGCTACCTACGTCACTACTGTTTCTAGTTCCTGGTTCCTGCAGAGCAGAAATAATGAGCAGTAAAACGCTATACTAGCGGACAAAATCAGCCTAATAACCGCCTAGCCACCTTAACATGCAGCCGTGATAAGGCCCGGCCGTGACAGCCATTTTACACGTTTTGTAATATCTATCTGTCAAATTGTATGGGAGTTGTTTGTCATATCGCGATATATTCGTTATCGCGCGGCGGCGGCATGCTACGGGAGCAGGTTCGCAAAACAACTGGTGAAAATACAAAAAAAGATAAATCTTTAATAAATTAAACAATAGGTAAGGACAACTACAAATATCTTGTAGGAGGTACTATGTGTCAAAATTATTACACCTACTAGAACTATGTGTCAAAAATTTCTTGTAGGTGAGGGTTGAGGCATACTTAATGGTGTCAAAGTTATTGGACGGACTTTGGTTTCTCTTTAGCAAACAATTTACTGTGTTTTACACCTACTATGGCTCTTGCGTCACCTAGTTCAAACTTATTGCATTAAAGCGATGATCGTCCGGCTTTATGGACGAATAAAATCCAGTTGTTTGTCTCCAAGTGACTCTGTCCTCACTAGAGCGATTATTTCTTGCGTCACAGTGCTATCGATTCGTTGAAGGCACGACTTAACTAAATCTTGACGAAAATTATTGCCGTCCCTTTCTATTCTCTCATGATCATGGTAGAAAACGACAGGTATAGACTTTTAGTTATGTAGTTTATTTATTTATTTTACAATTTATTGTACACACTAAAGAACATAAAATACAAACAAAAAAGAAACAAGACACAACAGGCACTGCTTATCTCTATAAAGAAATTTCTTACAGCAGACCTACAGAAGTGAGATTTGATGTCGTTGTAAGATTCTGTCTGAATGTGTGATAGAAACACTTGGTGTCTGGCAATATTTTAAATTAATTAATTGTTTCAAACAGTTTAAATTAGTTTTGTAGGTACCTAAATGTTAGAAAAATTATAATTCATAGAAGTTAAAATAAAAAAGTCTTTATTTCCAAAAAATACACCAATAGAAAACATCCTTCTTCCATATGATGCTGGGCTGGGAGCGATAGAAAAACATAGAATGTGCCAGCTGCATCTCCTCCCAGGCATGCTGTAAAAACCAGCTATGGGATTCGAGGGTTTCAATTTATTGTAATTTAGGCGATGGGCTGACAACCTGTCACTAACAGCAATATACAGATCTATCTTAAACAACCCTCATAACTTGTCAGACGTGGCGAAACAACCTTTGTTTAGGTTGTTTACGCTCTGCCCCCACCCCATTAGGGATAAAGGCGTGATTATATGTATGTATGTATGTAGAAAACATCCTGATTTTTAAAACAACGGACATTAAATAGCCAAGAAGAAAAATTGAAGTAAAAAAAAATAAACCAGTGTTTGGCAATGGTACCAATCTCAAGCGCTGATTTTCAGTCAGCCCCTTGAAATAATGTGAATGTTTTGTGTGGACTGAATTGGTAAAAAAATATATCGACTTTCTTTGTGGTACCAACACCATTCCCATAATCTGCCTGACGAGGCTTATCATGCTAATCAGCACGTGCTAATCACCTGATGATTAACATCGCCTGTCTAAGCAAGCTTACCGTATCAACGTTAATGAGACGTATACGGACGGGTCTGTGTAAAATTTAACCCCACTTGCAGTTAAGAAGGTTGATTTAAATTTTCAACCATCGCCCGTAATGCTTAGAATATCGTTAAAAATCAGCGCGCGCTACGTCGTGGCGGTAACGTCCGTGGCCGCGTCAAAAATGTGCGCAAAACGCACAAAAAAAGCTAATTCCATTAAAACTAAGCGTTGGTTAAAAAATCCTATGTGCCAATTTTAGATAATCATAATACGGATAATTTTCCGAAGGAACCTGGAAAGCGCTGCAAATAGTTTAGAAAGGAATATCAAATTTACTGAATAAAAGCAGCTTTACTTTCAGATTTTATTTAGCATACTGCTATATGAACTAGAATATTTTTAAATGTTGCAATTGTAGACCATGAACTAATTTCTTAGATGTATATTTTTTGAATTTCCATTGATTCGTTTTGGATAAATATCCTTTTAATAACAACCATTTGCCAGTAGGAACCTTAAAGACACAAAACCCTGGTATTTTTTTCCCCTTTTATATCACTAATCCCTACAAAATAAGCTACAACCAATTAAAATTCCTCTCGTACCCAGTGAGGGGGGAAGCCTAAAAGGGGGAAAGGTACCATTCATAAAACGGCCGGTCGATACGGCCAACGTACCACCTAAACCTTCAGCATACCACGTTCCTCAAACACACCCCATCCCTTGCCTGTTTCATTCACCTCTATTGACTCAGTTACGAACAAAAGTAGCAATGTACAGGTAGTATTGAAAAAGTTCCTCGCGTGGGCAGGAATTTTATTTAGCTTAGTACTTAGAAGAAATATTGTGATACCTATACCTGATACCTATACGGGGTGTAAGGGACAGCGTCCCGCAAACTTATAGGGGTTGCTCAGTCAACGAAACTGAATTACTACCACCAGGAATTATTTTCAGAAATATTCATACAAATGACCACATTCGATCAGACAATTTGTATGGATATGCAATTATTTTTTCATCCTGAAAAAAAATCCTGGTGATATGTGTTCAGTATCGTTGACTGAGCAACCCCTATTAGTTTGCGGGACGCTGTCCCTTACACCTCGTATAGGTATCAGGTATAGGTATCACAATATTTCTTCTAAGTACTAAGGCTAAATAAAATTCCTGCCCACGCGAGGAACTTTTACAATACTACCTGTACATTGCTACTTTTGTTCGTAACTGAGTCAATAGAGGTGAATGAAACAGGCAAGGGATGGGGTGTGTTTGAGGAAACGTGGATGCTGAAGGTTTAGGTGGTACGTTGGCCGTATCGACCGGCCGTTTTATGAATGGTACCTTTCCCCCTTTTAGGCTTCCCCCCTCACTGGGTACGAGAGGAATTTTAATTGGTTGTAGCTTATTTTGTAGGGATTAGTGATATTAAAAGGGGAAAAAAATACCAGGGTTTTGTGTCTTTAAGGTTCCTACTGGCAAATGGTTGTTATTAAAAGGATATTTATCCAAAACGAATCAATGGAAAATTCAAAAAATATACATCTAAGAAATTAGTTCATGGTCTACAATTGCAACAATTTTAAAAATATTCTAGTTCATATAGCAGTATGCTAAATAAAATCTGAAAGTAAAGCTGCTTTTATTCAGTAAATTTGATATTCCTTCTAAACTATTTGCAGCGCTTTCCAGGTTCCTTCGGAAAATTATCCGTATTATGATTATCTAAAATTGGCACATAGGATTTTTTAACCAACGCTTAGTTTTAATGGAATTAGCTTTTTTGTGCGTTTTGCGCACATTTTTGACGCGGCCACGGACGTTACCGCCACGACGTAGCGCGCGCTGATTTTAACGATATTCTAAGGCATTACGGGCGATGGTTGAAAATTTAAATCAACCTTCTTAACTGCAGTGGGGTTAAATTTTACACAGACCCGTCCGTATACGTCTCATTAACGTTGATACGGTAAGCTTGTTAGACAGGCGATGTTAATCATCAGGTGATTAGCACGTGCATGATTAGCATGATAAGCTCGTCAGGCAGATTATGGGAATGGGTTGGTACCACAAAGAAAGTCGATATATTTTTTTACCAATTCAGTCCACACAAAACATTCACATTATTTCTAAGGGGCTGACTGAAAATCAGCGCTTGAGATTGGTACCATTGCCAAACACTGGTTTATTTTTTTTTACTTCAATTTTTCTTCTTGGCTATTTAATGTCCGTTGTTTTAAAAATCAGGATGTTTTCTACATACATACATACATATAATCACGCCTTTATCCCTAATGGGGTGGGCAGAGCGTAAACAACCTAAACAAAGGTTGTTTCGCCACGTCTGACAAGTTATGAGGGTTGTTTAAGATAGATCTGTATATTGCTGTAGTGACAGGTTGTCAGCCCATCGCCTAAATTACAATAAATTGAAACCCTCGAATCCCATAGCTGGTTTTTTACAGCATGCCTGGGAGGAGATGCAGCTGGCACATTCTATGTTTTTCTATCGCTCCCAGCCCAGCATCATATGGAAGAAGGATGTTTTCTATTGGTGTATTTTTTGGAAATAAAGACTTTTTTATTTTAACTTCTATGAATTATAATTTTTCTAACATTTAGGTACCTACAAAACTAATTTAAACTGTTTGAAACAATTAATTAATTTAAAATATTGCCAGACACCAAGTGTTTCTATCACATTCAGACAGAATCTTACAACGACTATCAAATCTCACTTCTGTAGGTCTGCTGTAAGAAATTTCTTTATAGAGATAAGCAGTGCCTGGTGTGTCTTGTTTCTTTTTTGTTTGTATTTTATGTTCTTTAGTGTGTACAATAAATTGTAAAATAAATAAATAAACTACATAACTAAAAGTCTATACCTGTCGTTTTCTACCATGATCATGAGAGAATAGAAAGGGACGGCAATAATTTTCGTCAAGATTTAGTTAAGTCGTGCCTTCAACGAATCGATAGCACTGTGACGCAAGAAATAATCGCTCTAGTGAGGACAGAGTCACTTGGAGACAAACAACTGGATTTTATTCGTCCATAAAGCCGGACGATCATCGCTTTAATGCAATAAGTTTGAACTAGGTGACGCAAGAGCCATAGTAGGTGTAAAACACAGTAAATTGTTTGCTAAAGAGAAACCAAAGTCCGTCCAATAACTTTGACACCATTAAGTATGCCTCAACCCTCACCTACAAGAAATTTTTGACACATAGTTCTAGTAGGTGTAATAATTTTGACACATAGTACCTCCTACAAGATATTTGTAGTTGTCCTTACCTATTGTTTAATTTATTAAAGATTTATCTTTTTTTGTATTTTTCACCAGTTGTTTTGCGAACCTGCTCCCGTAGCATGCCGCCGCCGCGCGATAACGAATATATCGCGATATGACAAACAACTCCCATACAATTTGACAGATAGATATTACAAAACGTGTAAAATGGCTGTCACGGCCGGGCCTTATCACGGCTGCATGTTAAGGTGGCTAGGCGGTTATTAGGCTGATTTTGTCCGCTAGTATAGCGTTTTACTGCTCATTATTTCTGCTCTGCAGAACCAGGAACTAGAAACAGTAGTGACGTAGGTAGCATCCGTTTTGCGCAGGTTCATTTGAGCGGTGACAGAAATAAGTGCTCAATGCTCATGCTGGGAGATATGGCAATAGAATGGACCAGCTGCTTCACTTTCCGGATACTAGAGATATAGTAATCGAGCATAATGAGTTGTCTCATAATTTGAGTACCTATCTACAGAGTGAATTTATCAATCAGTAAAAAATGTTTCGTCACGACTCCGTATTATTTTCATAAAAAAGCGACTTTATCCTTTCATGAAAAGAAACTCAATTGACAAGTTTTCATCTTCCCTATTGAACGGAAAATACTTTGAAGACGAGGCTTTTCTCTAATGGCCAGCAAAAACAAGCAAAGTTCTGACGGGGTTTTTAAATATTAACTTTTTAATTTGCTGCGCTGGCGTTTACAAAACTGGGAGTACTCAGCTAAACTCAACTTCGACTGAATTAAACTTTAAACAAAACAAACTTAGGATGTTTTTAGCTAACGGCCTGCGAAACATAGGCTTTCAATAATTTCTAATTCCTAAGTTTTATTTAAATAATGAGCTCAAATACTTAATACTGATTGGATCTGAGGACCTGAATCTATACCGGTAATTTTTTTTATTGTTAGCCCGATGGTGTAGTGGATAGGGCCGCTGCCTTCTGAGCGGAAGTTCGTGGTTCGAATCCCACCACGTACCAATGTGTTTTTCGGTTTTCGAATTTCATATGTACTTTTATTCGGCGCTTCTTCCGTGCTTCGGAAAGCACGTTAAGCCGTTGGTCCCGGTTAATATCGTTTAATACCGTAGATATTATTATATTGATAATTATTTTAGGTTATATTAGGTTTTAAGCCATGTCAGAGGCCAGTGCTAAGCATTGGCAGCTTGAAAACTCTGACCTAATCTAGGATTGGGTCTGGTTGCCCTTCCGGGTTGCGGAGGTCAGATGGCAGTCGCTACATGTATAAACCGTACCCTCGTTCAATCACCTAGATTGGGTAGCCGACCCCGAAAGATACGGGGAAAGGGCTAGGAAGATGATGTTGTTTATCTTAATTTTTAGTTTCTGCGCCGTCTCTTAAACTTTCCTAGAGGAAATTGGAATTAGAATCCAAGATAACAGTTATTTTTTTCTGTTTTCCTTTTCAGGTAAACAAGTCTAGGTAAACAAAAAGCTTTATATCACTTTCTTTTTCTTCTTATCGCGTGGTAGCGTTGCAACAATATATCGAACTATCGATAGTAGCGGTACTATCGATAGTATCGTGACCTTGGAAAAAAGTAAGAATATCGATAGGCCTATCGATAGTATCGATAGTATTAATTAAAAACTATGGGTAGTATCGATTGTAAGCAATACTATTGAATTTTCGCGAACTATCGATAGTTCAATACTATCGATAGTTTTAACAACAATCGATACTATCGATAGTTTTTAATCACTACTATCGATAGTATTGATACACTATTGGTTAGGTATTGGCCTATCGATATTCTAACTGATTTCGAGGTCAACTATCGATAGTCAAACTATCGATAGTTTTGCAACACTATGTGTGGGTTTTAGACGATGAACCCTGGGGTCAGGGTTTTCAAACCGCCTAGTAGCACTAGCACAGCCATTAGGTTTTCGGATAATCGAGAGATTCAGCCTGTCATATCCTAACCATACCGAGGAAAATCTTATAAAGTGATAAATTGACTATAATTATCAACTTTATCCCCCTGTGGGAATCGAACCCAGGACCTGGGTTCAGGATTACATGGCTAATACCACTCGTCCACAAATGCAGTTAGTCTTCCACAGTTAGTTATATATTAGCTTCTCTTGCGAAACTTATATTGTTTTTTTAATTATGTTTATATTTTAATTAAGTATATTATTTTGTTACAGAACATGGAGGCACACAAATTAAGGGAGGCTACATGCTTCGGTACAAACGTAAGTTCAATTGATTTACCTATATCACATTTTATTTATTTCATTTCATCCATTTTCATTCATATCTATAACTTTAGATAGGTATTTTTTGTAAGATACTGACTTTTATGAGTTTATTATTTATGAGTGCCAATATTTATGGAGGTTATTTATTGGCAGGTGAAATTATTGAGTTTGACTAGATGAAATAAATTACTCTTTATAATTTCTTCTTTGGAATAAAACTATATATAAAAAATTATACATTTAGCAAAAGAAGTGTAATACTGGAATATTTGTTTTAATTACAACACGATTTAGTTAAGTGAAAAAAAAAAAACAAGTATAGTAAGTAATAAATTTATTTCAGGGAAGTACCTGTGGAATTCCTGGTCAGAAGAGTGGGTGGTGCTCTACGATGACTCCACTATGGCCTGGTTTAAGGTAAGTTTTTATACAGATTGTAAAAAGGTACTGAGTTCCTTTAAACTACTTTCCCATAGCAGAAAAATTACGGCTCGAAAAAAAAAATACCTTTTCAAAACAAAAGCTCTTCTTGTATGCAATTTTGTATTGACAAAGCAAAACAATTTTTGTTTCGTGCTAAAAAATTATTGCTTTGCAAAAGTTTATTGTTATCATTAGTAGAACATGTGGTTTAAAAGAAAACAGTACTTTTTACACCATGTATTGTATAAGCTTAAGTTTTAAACTTAAATCTCAAAACAGCAAAATATTTTACACACGTTTCCTTCATCTAAAATTCTAAACTGACCAAACAACTCTACAAAGCTAGGTTGACTTGTCCAATCTAGGTTTTACAATGCCTACCCATTAAGGGATATAGGCGTGATTTTATCGTAGCATATTTAACAGTATCTTATCTAATGAATACGAAAACTTTGTCGTTACAAGAAGTAACAAACTGAAAAATTTACTACAGACCTAGTACTATTATATATTCTGTGCTACAGAAATACAGGATTCCTAAATGTGCTACGAGATGCTACGTGTTTTCCTCGTAGCCTCTCTCTACGACACTCGTAGACAGCGGCTACGTGCTACGCAGCTCCTTTTTCCTAAAGTAAAAATAACTCTAGACAATTTGTTTCGAGTTTCCTTTTGTATTTCTGAAATAGATGTTGACGTGTTCAGAAGATTTGGCTCCTTATACATTACTGAAACACCCCTTAAGCTATGGCACGCAATTAAATTAACACCCTGTATTTTACCGTGTAAATAATAAAGTTATCCGTTGTCTTCTAGCATCCTCTAGTTTAGTTATAAATTACCCAAACTAAAGTGGAATAAAATCTAATTTAAGGTCTGTAAATTGCGTAAGTTTCCGTTCAATAGAAGTTCTATTTACGTGGGGATAAAAATAGATGGCGTTGGTTGGTAGTAAATCCCCATTAGTCCTTTACGTCACAGCTTGTGGTCACGGGGGCTTGGGATGGAGCCACGTACAAAGTCTGCTTCGCCTTTTAGTAAAAGCTAATAGGCCTCTGATATGGTTTGTGTATTGCCAATATCAAAGAAAGCGACCGAGACCGACAGCTTCACGTGCCCCCCGAAGCATGGAATCTTTTTTCTTGCCGACTATTATCAGGTGATTCAGCACGCATTGCCCTAACCAAAGTGGGACAATTATCAACTTTGTATTCTCCCCTTGGGAATCGAACCCACGACCTCTGGGTCAAGAGCCTATGGCTCAAACCGCTAGACCACGGAGGAGGTAAAAATAGACGGCGTTGGTTGTAAATTCCAATTAGTCCTTCTTTTCCCGTTACGTCACAGCTTGTGGCCACGGCGGCTTGGGACGGGTCACGTACGGGGTGATATAGGGACATGCTTTTAGGCCCTGTCTCGAGAAATTAATGCCTATTCTGACCGATTCCGACCCGACATTGACTTATACTTAAGAACTGCTGTCGTATTAACTGTTAGTGGTCGCTCAGTCAACGAAACTGAACAACTTTACCAAGTGAATAGTTTCAGGAAATAATAGAGAATTTTGACTTCGCCATAGATCAAAATTAGGTGGTCAAAGTAAGATTTAGCCCGTGTTTCTTGCCGACACGAAAGAAGAAGAACAAGGTGTTCATTTTGTGAGTATGGGAATGATATTTTTTTCATTTCCTGAAAGAATGTCCTTGTGAAAAATATTCTCTTTCGTTCACTGACCAACCCTTGTCAGGCCTTATAATATTTGTGGGAAGCTTCCACTTACACCCTATTATAGTCAAAAGCTGTAAGTTTTAACGATACAGGGAGAAAAAAAATAACAAAATAATTGATTGATAGAACCTTTAATCTTTTGTACCAGCTGCTTATTTTTTGTTTTGTTTACTAAACAAAAGCACCTGCCATCTTTGATATATCCTTTTAAGTAACATTGTATAGAGAATAGAAAGCAAGCGAAGTTAAAACAAGTCTCGTAACTTGGCCCCGAACAACGAATGCTTTTACTCGTAGAAACTTGATGCCGCGGCCATGGTGCCGAGCTGCTAAGGTGCCGAGGTGTCGAGGTGTCGTGGTGCCCGGGTGTTTAGTTGCTGAGCGAAAACATCGATGCGAACAAAACATTGAACAAATATCGTATCATTACTTACAAATATGGCTTTTTGTGTAGAATCGAAACTCATCTTTAAATCGTATTTTATGCAGACAAAATGTTTGAAATGTATTATCATGCCACGAAACTAGTGCCACATCATAAATTAATGTTCTCGCCAAATACTTATGCATTTTTCAATAGGCATGTTCTGTGATAAATTAATTATTTAGAAATAAAAATTCAAGAGAAAATTGTCTGATGCAGTTAAGTACTTTCAAAAATGTTAATAGTTAGTTAAGTGGTCGTTTTTGGTATTATACAACGTGTAACAGAAAGGGTATATGCATCGAGAAATGTGTGAATCTACCCATGAAACTGAATAACTTTCCCTAAGGAACATAGGTCGAAAAACGAAAAAAAAAATTGACCTTTCATACAAAATGCATCAGCTGATAGCGTATTTAGTATGGGCAGTCAAATTTTTTTTTTCGTATTTCGACCTATGTTCTTTAGGGAAAGTTGTTCAGTTTCATGGGTAGATTCACACATTTCTCGATGCATATACCCTTTCTGTTACACGTTGTATAAATATTCATCCCCGTGGTTATCATGAATGATCTCCTACACTTTCAATACAAAACTCGACAACGTGTATGTGAATCTATCCATTAAACTGAACAATATTCCCAAGGAACATAGGTGGAAATACGAAAAAAATGTTGGCTTCCCATACTAAATATGCTATGCCACTTTGTATGGCAAGACCAATTTTTTTTTCGTTATTCGACCTATGTTCCTAGAGAAAACTTGTTACATGTGTAGATTGACATCCTTTCGGGTACATAAACCCTTTCTGTAACACCCTGTTTACTTTTAGTTGTTGCCATAAGGCATTATAGCACATTCAACCCCAGAGGGATAAACAACTAACTGTATAGAAAGTTGCTAAACGAGTTGAGTCCGCTTAGCAACTGCTTCGTCGGCCATTGCGACAAAAAGTTATTATAACTTGGGGTCGAGTATAAGTGACGAAGTATAAGTGACAAATAGTGGGGTTTTGACCATAATATAAAACACTTGCTTTCCGCCCGTGGTTTCCCCGCGTCAGATAAGTTTTCCCGTGGAAATGAGGGTTTTTCAGCAGCCTAATGTCCTATTCCAGGATTTACTTATATGTGTGCCAAGTTTCATCCCGATCCGTCTAGCGATTGAAGCGTAATTGAGTAACAAACATTCAAACACCCAAACTTTCACATTTATAAAATAATAATTGTAGGATGTTTTGTATAGGACTGGGTCTGATGTCCCTTCTGGGTTGCGGAGGTCAGATGACAGTCGCTCTGTGTAAAAACCAGTACCCTCGTTCAATCCCCTAGATTAGGTAGCTGACCTCGTGAAATAGGGAAAAAGGAGATGATGATGAGTAGGATGTCTAGTATTGTACGTTAGTATTATTATTCCTCTGTGCTAGTATCAAGTTCTTACGCTTATCACTTACACCACGCAATGGAATGAGTTTACGCGGACTTTTTCTCCAGTAATCTTTGTTGTTAGTTGCTGTGATCCAATACGCAGCTCGTACGCAGTCAGCTGATTTATTACTTCAACAAACTGTTATCAATTTATATGCTCCTGGTACTTCTGTTTGAAATTGATACAGGGTGTTATGTAAAGCATTTGAAAATTGAAAGGTTATGGTCCCAGGTGGATAACTTTAGCCCAGAGAAGAAGGTCGAAATGGGTACCATATAATATGAACAATCAGCAGAAATAACCAGCTTACCTATCCATGATGGGTAATGTTAAACGTGTGTAACTTTAAAAAAATTACAATTCTTTCCATCCTTTGAAAATAACTTTGCAAACTCTGTTTATTTAGGGCCTTTGTTACTCTGTCGTCTTGAACTATAAATATGACTCTATGTAGGTTCAATCGGTTCAATTCAGAAAAATTGTTTGTCTTTTTAGCCGCAAAAGAACACCAATGTCAACTAAATCGCTTCCGTCCCACCGACTAGCAAAGTAGCGCCCCAAAGCTCAATAGGAGTCTTATTTTTATACAGTCCTACGGCAGACCCGTATTTCCCATTGGCCTCTTTGGGCAAGTGTCTAGGGCCCCCAATAGTTCCTATAAAGCAAGATAGCTTGCTACCAACAACAACAACACGTTGTTATACTATCCATACCTGTGTGAAATTTGTTCTTCCACTCTTGACAAAAAGATGTCTCATTTCTGTCCTGTAACCTGTAATTGGTGCCAACTAATTAGGTCACTGCCATATAAATGACAAGATATTCTTGAACTTTCAAAGCTAAGGATTTTTTGTGCTGTCTACGTCCACCGCTCTTAAATTTTAGCTACGCTCTTTGCTTCAATCGGCAAGCTTCAGTTCTTTTTATTTTCAACTGCCATTAGATTGTGCTCGTGTAATCACTATGGGGCCACATTATATTAGGGCCCCCAATATGCGAAAGACGGCCCTGTTCCGGTATACTCCGGATCTTTATAAGGATTGACGTCACCAGACCCAACGTTTGTCTCAATAAAAAACAAAATAAAACTGCTATCGAGTCGTTCCAACTTTCCGTATCCAGCTTATAAAGGATGTGGCAAGATTTAGTGCCCATCCATTCTATTCTTGTTTTTTTCTATGGTTTATTTTATGTAATTTGCTTTGAAACATTTAGGTATCAATTGAATTATTTAAAAATCTAATGATATTTGCGCCGTTTCGCCTTATCTAGGATTGGGTCTGGTTTCCTTTCTGGGTTGCGGAGGTTAGATAGCAGTCGCTCTGTGTATCCCCAAGATTAGGCAGCCGACCCCGATAAATACGGAATAAGGCTAGGGAGATGATGATGATGATTTGCGCCGTTTCTTTGCTTATTCGGCTCTTGCCTTGCTCGTAGCAAGAAAGACTTTAAGTGCGAAGAAAGCACACTCGACTAAAAGGAACTGTATTTTGGTCCATGCTGACGTCGTTAGCAGACGGCGCGGGGCGTCAGCTGCTACAATGCCTTGAAGAGCTCTTCAAGGCATTGTAGCAGCTGAGTCGCACTCACACTTGACTCCCAGACACTTGCCAATGACGGCCGGGGTGTGAGCGTTGGGAAAATATAAAGGGTGTTTTGGAGTTCAAATATTGTTGAGCAAAAAGAAAATAGATAGGAAATAATGGCGCACTAGATTCACTACAGTACGGGTTGTTGAGCCAGCGAAGCATTTAATTAAGTATAAAAATAATAGACACTAAAAGAGTCAGAGCATTTGGTTTTGATCTAAAATTACACACAATAACATTCTCAAGTTAGTTTTTGACCAAGAACCGGAGGACGACATACTGATTACTTAATTTTATCACAATAAACGAATCCAAATTATGTAAATCCGTACAAATCCTACCGACTTTGAATTACAGCGAAATGATGAAGGAAGTGGCATAATGTAATTGATGACGACACAACTAAACACGTCGCGAATGACGTCATAAACGTGCTCCTCGTAGGGCTGTCATGCCAAGGAATTTATGTCGAAACCATATTTTGGTGTTAATAGTCCTCCCAACCGATTTTCGGTGACGGCGGCAATCTCTCAGAGATCGGCCAACTGCGCGGGACTAGTTTTTAGTGCCCAAGTGTTTTGCGCTACACACAGGTGCACTCTCTATTCCTTCAATCTCTTATTCTGATGGGACAGATTGACTGACACGACCAGAGAGAAATCAGGTGCAGGACCGACTATTTACATGCCCATCCGACAGCATGGATCATCTTACTTTTCTTGTTAGTAGAAATATGACTAGAAGCTGACAAGTAGTTTTTTATTTTCCGGAAGAATTCTTTTCGTAAAAGTGTTTCAGTTTTAGGGACACCGATTTTTTGGAGGTTAAAAATATTTGTCTTCCACATACTTGTCTAATCATCGGGGTGGTTAAAAAACAAAAACATTTCCTGAAAGAATTATCTGGTCAAAGTTGTTCAGTTTCGTTGATTGAGCAACTCCTATCAGTTTGCGGGAAGCTGTCCCTTACACCCGGTATTTCTTAATTTATGCAGGCAGGGTGTTAATTTTATTGCGTGCCATAGCTTAGGGGTGCTTCAGTAACCCAAAAAAAAAAAAAAACAATTCAAAAAATCAAATATAAAAGCCGGTATTTATTATGATTCCAAGAGATGCGCCTACCTTTCGTGCTATAACTATAACCGAGCGCGCGGGAGTCGCTATCATTGGTCGATTTGATGCGACTCGCGCGTCGCGCGTAGCACGAGAGGTAGGCGCAGCTCTGGGAATCATCGTAAATCCTACCGACTACTACACGACTTCTGTTTTTTTTTTTTTTGAGCTGGATTTATTTTTATATTTTTTATAGGCTCCTTTTACGTTACTGAAACACCCTATAAGCTATGGCACGCAATTAAATAACACCCTGTATAGCTAAAAGTTTCTCCTAGATGGAATCCAAACCCATGACGCTTGGCGTACCGTACCAGACACATTTTACCTTTTTGGCATCCCTAGGAGGGAAGGTAGGAGCTCTCACGAGTAATTTGCCGCCAAAATTATATAACCTAGTCCCCTCCAGACGAATTCGTTACGTGTTACGTGCGAATACAAATCTGTGTAATTTCCTCAGTGAACTTGAAGAGTGGCGTGGTTTGCAAATAGGTGACGTGATGAGAAATTAACATTGGTAACCATAACCAATTGCCCGTGTGGTGCCGGGTTAGAATAGCATCACCCCATAACTTCCTGTGGGTGTCGTAAAAAGCGACTAAGGGATAAATCCAGGAAATGGGCAGCAGCGTTCCCTGTGAATGGAAAACTTCTACTACGCTCACCAACCCGCCTGCCAAGCGTGGTGAGTATGGCATAAATACCCCCAATATTGGGGAGGCCCATGTCCAGCAGTGGCTGATGATGATGATGATGATGAATCATAACCACTATTTACCTACATCTAGGCAAGCAAACCCTGTCATGGGTACTCTAACAAAAAACTGTAAATTCGCATCGCATCGCATTTTTTGTATAGCTAATTAAAAAAAAAAAATCATATATATTCTTTATTGCATCAAAAAGGTACTTTATGGCCCAGAGTCCGGGGCATTTTAGAGCTCATGTCACGCCTATGTGCCGCTATTTTGGACATTCAAGAACAGAACCTTAAAATAATTGATCGAAGTAATAGAATCCCTTAGCCTCAATAAACTTCAAACAAACAAAACCTGCCTTTAGCTTGTAGGTCTTTTGCTTACAGTGTGCGATTCGATCTGCAATATTCTCTGTGAAGAAATTCAAAGGTGAGTGAACCGAGTGAACATCTATTCTATCGGCTGAGACGTCGACGACGACGAGGGATGTCGACCAATCCGTACTGGGCCCACGTGGTCGAATACTCTACATAGACCATTATCTCCCTAGCCTTATCCCGTAACTCAAGGGGTCGGTTACCTAATCTAGGTGATTGAACGAGGGTACTGGTTTTTACACAGAGCGACTGCCATCTGACCTCCACAACCCAGAAGGGAAACCAGACCCCATCCTAGATTAGGTCAGAGTTTTCGGCCTCTGACATGGCTTAACAACTAATATCTACGGTATTAAACGATATTAACCAGGACCAACGGCTTAACGTGCCTCCTCCGTCCAAAGCACGGAAAAAGAGCCGAATATACGTACATATGAAATTTTACACAAAGGTATGCACTTTGGTATGTGGTGGGATTCGAACCACGACCTCCCGCTCAGGAGGCAGCGGCCCTATCCACTACACTAGACCATCATCGGGCTCTCTTCATAGACATTTAAACAAATTCTGCTGCGCACTCGATACTTGCATTAGCGCTAGACCCGGACTATGCCCCCGGACTAACCAACCGAACCGGTCGTTTTGCGACACCTGTAAAAAATTACGGTTCAGGCGTTCAGAGAAACGTAGTGCTAAGATCGGATCGCACCATGTGAATAGATTATCTTATAGGTGATCGATTTTCAATAGCACGCGATAGTTCCACCGAGATGAACAATGCTCGACTTGGAAACAGGACTCCGGGCCGTCTTAATTGGAAAACTTGGTTCAGACTATTGGTTTGCTGGCATTGTAGAGTCTGCTTTTTGTCCTTCGTTGGTAAACTGAGCCTGAGCACTATTAGAGTTCCTTTTATAATGTGTGGGATGAAATCTTATAATATACAAGAAATACTGGACTAAAAGTCTTCTTGTTCTCTCCGAAACATACTGGAACGGCCAAAATACAGGGTGTTAATTTAATTGTGTGCCATAGCTTAGAGGGTGTTTCAGTAACGTAAAATTAACCCTACAAAAAATAAAAAATAAAATCCAACTCTTTTTTACGGGCTCCTTTTACGTTACTGACACACCCCCTAAGCTATGGCACGCAATTAAATTAACACCCTGTATACAAACCAAGATCCTTCTTCAAAAATTACGACACCAAGTGTAACTTGATGACAACTCTTCGTGTATCCCCTCGGAATCGAACTTATGACCTACATGAGCACATGTCTCAGACTACTAATAAGTATCTAGACCAGTACCTCACATTAGTCAATAGATACACACACGTGTCTTGATTCAGGACGAAAAAAGAGAACTGATGAAACATGTGGTACATATCCACTTGTGAATAATAGAATAGAATAGCAGTATTGTCTTCTTCCGTGGTCTAGTGGTCTGAGACATGGGCTTTCGATCCGGAGGTCCTGGGTTCAATTCCCAAGGTGGAACGCAAAGTTGATAATTGTTAATTTATCACTTGAGATCTTCCCCAGCTTGGTTAGAACATTGCAGGCTGAATCACCTGATTGTCCGAAAAATAAGGATTCCGTGCTTCGGAGTTAGTGATCGTTACAGAAACCATGTCAAAGGCCTAATTAGCTGTGCTATTAGGCGGTTTAACAACTCTGACACCAGGGTTCATCGGGTCGATCGATTCGAAACCCACACGACAGAAGAAGAAGAGCTAGGTATGTAATTAGAAAACTTACCCCTGGCTCCACAGCATCTCTGCCATTGGTCGCAAAAGGTTGATCCGTTTTTTGTCCGCTCTTTGACACGATTTAAATTGATTCTACCCAAGTTTTAATGGCTTGCGAACTTCAGAATGGAACAAAAAATATGCAACGCTTTTGGAGGATTTTTTGCGAGAAAAGTTCGAGAACTTTTACAGAACATTTCGAGTCTGTCCTTTTGATAATTGAACTTTGTTTTATACGCAGACTAAGCAGTTATGACACACATAAATATAATAATAGTCCTACCAACCAAATACTTATGATGGGTCGAAAGATGAATTTGAAGTACCTACATCACAATAAATGCTTGGTGAAAATATGAATGAAAATATTAATCAAACTCTATTTAGAAATGTATCAGCTAGGTTCCTGATATGCCCTTAAGACAAGGACGCGAGACAAAGTGCCTCCTCCAGACACCTGGTAATGAGCTGAGTGGTGCTACAAATTACTTGGGCAATTTTCACGCGAAGATAACGACCACTGACTGATATGGGGTCGCCGGAGCGTGCGCCGTAATTAAGACGGGTGGGTCGTTCTTCAGAAATGATTCTTCGGGTAAGAAGCGCACCAGAAAGTTCTTCACCAGATTCCCTCCATTAAAGAACCATCTCAACCACCAACTGAATCAAACATGAGTTGGGGGAAATCTACCCAAGAAGACCGTTTAAGCAATCACCCAAGTCTTCAACGGAATCCTCAGAACTGGTAATTTCCACACACCATGGAAAAGCGCAAAAATCATTGTGCTTCCGATGCCAGGCAAGAACTTGGCCAACCCGGAGAGTTATCAGCCCATCTTATTGCTCCCAACGCTCTCCAAAGTGTTTGAGAAGTTTATCCTGCCTCACATACCCAAGACAAGAACAGTTCGGGTTTCGCTTAGAGCATTCCACAACTCTCTAACCTGCTAGAGTGAACCATGACATGGCTACGAGGATAAACAAGATGGAATACTCGGTGTTCGTAATAATTGACATGGAAAAGGCATTCGACAGGGTGTGGCACGACGGGCTCGTCTACAAACTGTCGAAAACCTCAACACCCAGAAGGATCGTCAAGACCATCGAGTCATTCCTCAGAGGCAGAAACTTCCACGTGGCCGTCGAAGGTGCCAGATCCACTGAACACCCCATCGAAGCGGGAGTCCCTCAAGGGAGCTGGCTGTCTCTCCCCGGCGTGTTATTCCATCTACACGTACGACATACCCAGAGTGGGTGACGTTTTATTGGCTCTATTCGCTGACGATGCGGCCTTCATCTCAGCGTCCTACAAACCACAGCATGCAGCCAAGAAAATGCAGCCAACGGTCGACGCGCTCCCAGGCTGGTTGAGCCATTGGCGCGTGAAAGCAAACGTTGCCAAGACACAGGCTCTAATCATAGGAAGATGCCACTTACCATCCCCACTTCGCCTCCATGGACAGGAGTTCAAAAGCCCTGTCAAACATCTCGGTTTAACTATAGACAGGAACCTCACCATGAAAAAACATGAACGCGGCGGGACAAGTCAAGGCAGCCCGAGCCAAAATGCGGCAAGATAGCAATCTGCCCACGAAAACCAAGCTCAACATCTACAAAACGTACTTGCGCGCAAGGCTGACGTACGCAGCGCCCGCTTGGTACGCTCTCGCGTGCAACTCGTTGAAAAAGAAGATCAGAGCCCAGGAAAACTTAACTGTCCGATTGGCAATAAAGACTTCAATATATATGAGAAACGATGTGCTTCACCGAGATCTCGAGTTGGAGAACATCGACCAGTTCATTGCACGACTTGCCATGGGGTCTCACCCGGTGGGCTTGACCGCGGAGGGTAGCTAAAGAAGAACCCAGGGACCGGCCTGTAGTTGCAGGCCGCGTGGATTGCCTCTCCAGGGAGCCTGAGTATGTCCGAATGAGATTTCCGCCAAGGAAGAAGTTCCGGGGCGAAGGATTATCAGTCAGCTGTCTGCCAAGACAAAAATGTTCTCCTTAAAACGAAAAGTCATAATAAACGAGCTATTAGACAAGATTATCACTATACGCTTCATAAATAATGTTTTACATTAATTACTTTACAATAAGAACGCGGTATTCATATGAATTTTGTTTAAGTAATAAGATAAGTCACTTGAGTGGTGTGAAATGTCGCTTTGGTGGACAAAATGCCACCCAAATCACGCCACCCAAGTGACCGAATTTAGGGTATTTTCGCAATTTCTCTCTAAACTATGCAATAAATTCCTTTTTCTTAAATTAATCTAAAATCTCGGTTATATTTACGAGTTAATAATAGTAATAACAGATTCACAGTGTTATTCTATCATACATTACACATGTCCACTTGAGTGATCTGCGTAGGTAGAAAAATGTTGGTCTCGAAAATTAAGCACCTTCTATTTTTTTTCGGGAACTGCGATGAGTCACCAGTCCTCTTTCCTCAGATGCCATGTCAGGACTGGCAAATGGCGGGAGTGTTTTCCTGGTCATAGTTAGCTTCGTTGAGACGTAAGAGTCGTTTCAAACCGCGCGCTCAGAAGTCTCGAAAACGTGTGACCGACACAAAGTGCTTGTTTTGTGAATGTTGGTGTTTAAATATGTGTGTAGTTTATTATTTTAAATAAATCTGTGGTTTTCCAGGATCATTTTCATGGGTAAAAAGTACGACATAGTCCAGGTAAATAAATTGCTATAAGCTTTTCAATTTCGGAAGAGCAGAGTGTGACACGCGAAGAACGCTAGTTTTGACCCCGATTTCAGGTTTCTAACTATGGTTTAGTTTAACGTATTTTGTAATATTATGTTGAAATTAGGAATTCTAGGTAGTTAATTAAACAAACAAACATATAAAAAAGAGTTTTAAGCTGTGCGTTTTATATCATTAGAGTATTAAGCGTGTGACCGAAAATTTCGACCTCTCAAAGAATGACCCGGGTTAGGTAACTTTTAGAACACAGATCCAACTTTAAATAAAAATAAGGATTTAGTTGAGTAACACTTTGTGCTAGTTTTTCGTTCCGAAGTGATAGTTGATCTTCATTGTATGAAATCTATGTTGGTTAAGAAATAACTACCGATAGAGTAATATGTGTGCTCAAAACACTTAATGTTTTTTCAAGGGACCAGCCCCATTGACCAGATTGATTCTAATTCTGTCTCCTGACACAGAATATATAAAAGTAACCAACTGCCAACCAACGGTTAATATGATAACAACTTTTTTTTTCGTTCCCAGGACGCATCGGGCAAGTGCATGGCGACATCCAAGCACCTCGTGAAGGAGAGTCCAGAGATGCTGGCCATCGCCAACTGGACCGGCCAGGTGAGTTGCCGGTTCCATAAATACATGAAATGACGATCATGCGTCATCAGCCCGGGCGATATTCACCAAGCATTTATTGTGATGTAGGTACTTCAAATTCATCTTTCGACCCATCATAAGTATTTGGTTGGTAGGACTATTATTATATTTATGTGTGTCATAACTGCTTAGTCTGCGTATAAAACAAAGTTCAATTATCAAAAGGACAGACTCGAAATGTTCTGTAAAAGTTCTCGAACTTTTCTCGCAAAAAATCCTCCAAAAGCGTTGCATATTTTTTGTTCCATTCTGAAGTTCGCAAGCCATTAAAACTTGGGTAGAATCAATTTAAATCGTGTCAAAGAGCGGACAAAAAACGGATCAACCTTTTGCGACCAATGGCAGAGATGCTGTGGAGCCAGGGGTAAGTTTTCTAATTACATACCTAGCTCTTCTTCTTCTGTCGTGTGGGTTTCGAATCGATCGACCCGATGAACCCTGGTGTCAGAGTTGTTAAACCGCCTAATAGCACAGCTAATTAGGCCTTTGACATGGTTTCTGTAACGATCACTAACTCCGAAGCACGGAATCCTTATTTTTCGGACAATCAGGTGATTCAGCCTGCAATGTTCTAACCAAGCTGGGGAAGATCTCAAGTGATAAATTAACAATTATCAACTTTGCGTTCCACCTTGGGAATTGAACCCAGGACCTCCGGATCGAAAGCCCATGTCTCAGACCACTAGACCACGGAAGAAGACAATACTGCTATTCTATTCTATTATTCACAAGTGGATATGTACCACATGTTTCATCAGTTCTCTTTTTTCGTCCTGAATCAAGACACGTGTGTGTATCTATTGACTAATGTGAGGTACTGGTCTAGATACTTATTAGTAGTCTGAGACATGTGCTCATGTAGGTCATAAGTTCGATTCCCGAGGGGATACACGAAGAGTTGTCATCAAGTTACACTTGGTGTCGTAATTTTTGAAGGAGGATCTTGGTTTGTATACAGGGTGTTAATTTAATTGCGTGCCATAGCTTAGGGGGTGTGTCAGTAACGTAAAAGGAGCCCGTAAAAAAGAGTTGGATTTTATTTTTTATTTTTTGTAGGGTTAATTTTACGTTACTGAAACACCCTCTAAGCTATGGCACACAATTAAATTAACACCCTGTATTTTGGCCGTTCCAGTATGTTTCGGAGAGAACAAGAAGACTTTTAGTCCAGTATTTCTTGTATATTATAAGATTTCATCCCACACATTATAAAAGGAACTCTAATAGTGCTCAGGCTCAGTTTACCAACGAAGGACAAAAAGCAGACTCTACAATGCCAGCAAACCAATAGTCTGAACCAAGTTTTCCAATTAAGACGGCCCGGAGTCCTGTTTCCAAGTCGAGCATTGTTCATCTCGGTGGAACTATCGCGTGCTATTGAAAATCGATCACCTATAAGATAATCTATTCACATGGTGCGATCCGATCTTAGCACTACGTTTCTCTGAACGCCTGAACCGTAATTTTTTACAGGTGTCGCAAAACGACCGGTTCGGTTGGTTAGTCCGGGGGCATAGTCCGGGTCTAGCGCTAATGCAAGTATCGAGTGCGCAGCAGAATTTGTTTAAATGTCTATGAAGAGAGCCCGATGATGGTCTAGTGTAGTGGATAGGGCCGCTGCCTCCTGAGCGGGAGGTCGTGGTTCGAATCCCACCACATACCAAAGTGCATACCTTTGTGTAAAATTTCATATGTACGTATATTCGGCTCTTTTTCCGTGCTTTGGACGGAGGAGGCACGTTAAGCCGTTGGTCCTGGTTAATATCGTTTAATACCGTAGATATTAGTTGTTAAGCCATGTCAGAGGCCGAAAACTCTGACCTAATCTAGGATGGGGTCTGGTTTCCCTTCTGGGTTGTGGAGGTCAGATGGCAGTCGCTCTGTGTAAAAACCAGTACCCTCGTTCAATCACCTAGATTAGGTAACCGACCCCTTGAGTTACGGGATAAGGCTAGGGAGATAATGGTCTATGTAGAGTATTCGACCACGTGGGCCCAGTACGGATTGGTCGACATCCCTCGTCGTCGTCGACGTCTCAGCCGATAGAATAGATGTTCACTCGGTTCACTCACCTTTGAATTTCTTCACAGAGAATATTGCAGATCGAATCGCACACTGTAAGCAAAAGACCTACAAGCTAAAGG
This sequence comes from Scrobipalpa atriplicella, assembly GCA_029255725.1. Taxonomy (NCBI): domain Eukaryota; kingdom Metazoa; phylum Arthropoda; class Insecta; order Lepidoptera; family Gelechiidae; genus Scrobipalpa; species Scrobipalpa atriplicella. The sequence continues at coordinate 991 of JARACY010004727.1, read as the reverse complement.
CAGGTTTTGTTTGTTTGAAGTTTATTGAGGCTAAGGGATTCTATTACTTCGATCAATTATTTTAAGGTTCTGTTCTTGAATGTCCAAAATAGCGGCACATAGGCGTGACATGAGCTCTAAAATGCCCCGGACTCTGGGCCATAAAGTACCTTTTTGATGCAATAAAGAATATATATGATTTTTTTTTTTTAATTAGCTATACAAAAAATGCGATGCGATGCGAATTTACAGTTTTTTGTTAGAGTACCCATGACAGGGTTTGCTTGCCTAGATGTAGGTAAATAGTGGTTATGATTCATCATCATCATCATCATCAGCCACTGCTGGACATGGGCCTCCCCAATATTGGGGGTATTTATGCCATACTCACCACGCTTGGCAGGCGGGTTGGTGAGCGTAGTAGAAGTTTTCCATTCACAGGGAACGCTGCTGCCCATTTCCTGGATTTATCCCTTAGTCGCTTTTTACGACACCCACAGGAAGTTATGGGGTGATGCTATTCTAACCCGGCACCACACGGGCAATTGGTTATGGTTACCAATGTTAATTTCTCATCACGTCACCTATTTGCAAACCACGCCACTCTTCAAGTTCACTGAGGAAATTACACAGATTTGTATTCGCACGTAACACGTAACGAATTCGTCTGGAGGGGACTAGGTTATATAATTTTGGCGGCAAATTACTCGTGAGAGCTCCTACCTTCCCTCCTAGGGATGCCAAAAAGGTAAAATGTGTCTGGTACGGTACGCCAAGCGTCATGGGTTTGGATTCCATCTAGGAGAAACTTTTAGCTATACAGGGTGTTATTTAATTGCGTGCCATAGCTTATAGGGTGCTTTCAGTAACCCGTAAAGAAGCTAAAAAAAAAAAATCAAGTCAGTAAAAATCAAAAAAAAGAAGTCGTGTAGTAGTCGGTAGGATTTAGATGATTCCAAGAGATGCGCCTACCTTCGTGCTATAACGAGACCGACGCGCGGAGTCGCTTATC
>JARACY010004726.1:0-25383 GCA_029255725.1 Scrobipalpa atriplicella | reverse complement strand
AATTTGTATGAAAAAGCCAAAAACCATTTTTCATTTCCTGAAAGAATTTCCTGGTGAAGTTGTTTAGTTTCGTTGACTGAGCAACCCCTTTCAGTTTTATTATTTCTACTATTAAAAGTCTTATTCCCAGAGCACATAACCTGATGTCACAGGTAAACCATAAATAACCTTAGGTATGTTGTTATTGTTAGGTAGTTCACTTCGCAGTGAGTGAAAGAATAGTAGTCATAACCACTGAACTACTATTATACTGAATTACAGCAGTAACTGTGACAGTGGGTAAGTAGGCGCTAAGCGGCAGGAAGTAGATTCGAGCATGAACGAAAGTAACAAAAGGAAAAACATTTGTAATTTTTCACGATTCAGTGAAATTCAGTCAAATGCAACAAGTGTTAATGTTGTAATCAGCATTTAATCTACAGCTTGTCAAAAATTTTGCTGACCAAAATTTTGGGTGTGGACCTAGTTCTCATGATACCGAACAATTATGTCGAAATATGAAAAAAAAAAATTGGCTCTCTCATACAAACGGTGTCAGCGGCTCGAGTTATTTTGTGGAGAAAGTTGTTCAGATTCAGTGGTAGGTCTAGGTTTACACCCTTAAGTTTGGTCAGATATTATTTTTACTCCCGGCATTGGTATGATAGGTAGGTACTCTAATCGCCCATTGACTGCGATGTCATTGCTATTCTACGGTACAGCAAAATTATGACCGTGGTATGATCCCGATTGTGTGTGGCCGATCCCAGCTCAATGGCACACTGGGGATAATAAAGATTTGGGCGCGGCAGGAGCGACCTCGACCGGGATTGAACTGGCGACCTTGCGGAGATGATACGCACATCACTTCAAAGCAAGAGGTATGAAAAATATTCTTACGCCAGCACTGAACTACCTACTATAATATTAGCGTACAGCTTTTACGAATATACGACATGTCCCCAAAATTCAATAAAGCGTCTGCACGAATTTCGTCCGTATTTAATTTTAACGTTAATATTGAGGTAATTACTTATCAAAACTTATTATTTTTATATAAATACACAATGCGACATGTTTCTCACTTTTTAACTCTTTTTTAAAATTAAAAATCGAGTCTGCCTACTAGTATGAAGAGAGGTGCAAGCACAGACAGAAAAATGGACAGAAAGAATGATGTCTTCTCCTGCTTCTACATATAGCTCAGTGTACGCTAGTAGTAGGTATTCTGGTTGAAGATCGTCTTTACATGGCGAAATAGACAAAAGTCTCTAAAACTTTTAACAAAATACCTTTTAGTAAAATGTATACATGTAGGTACATGGGTACCAAATATTATGTAAAAGCATTAATAATTATCTAAGAAAACTTAATTTGTCTTAGACGGCCTTGTGCAGGTACCTTTCCTTACTATATTCCTTGGCTGTGTGTACCTATGTTGCGTTCATTTTATCGGTTCGCTGCTCCATACTTATTGTTTATTGTACTTTAAAGTCCTATAAAGCAGTATCTGGAGGCATGTATTGGGGGTATTGGCATTTTTAAGCTCAAATCGGTATAAAAAGTAACAGACGGCTCCATAAACCGAGCATTGACGGCTTCGATTGCACACGTAAAAACTTTATTTTTATGGATGGTTGCGAATTCGAAGAAGAATCTGTTCCAAACGGTATATTTATTTATAGGTCTTAACTAAAATAAACGTACCTAAGAAATTATATGGATCGATAAATATTCGATTTATTTTTTTCAGCTGCTCTGCAATAATTAATTAAATAAATCATTCATTTACTTGCAAAATGTATTGGACTTCCCGATAGTACAGCTATTTGAAACTAAATAGTATGAGCATCGGTGGTTCAGTGGTAGAATGCTCGCCTGCCACGCGGGCGGCCCGGGTTCGATTCCCGGCCGATGCAATCTCTTTTGATCCATATAGAAACCGTTTTATTTTTATTTACCAGCTGGTTTAGCGCGATCTTTTTTTTTTTCAAAACGAACACAATACATGCCATGTCAGACAGACAGAGGGCATCGTCGAGTCGTCGACTCTAAAAATATCTACACTAGAAGAACATGGATGTTTACTTTCTTACGTGTACTGTACACAAGAACAAAATCCTAATCTGGTAAAAATTAAAAAAAGATAGTTGCCGAAACCCGGGATTGAACCGGGGACCTTTAGATCTTCAGTCTAACGCTCTCCCAACTGAGCTATTTCGGCTATGATGGAAAGTTGGAAATAGTTAATTAGGTCATTTTTACCTTACACAATGAATAAATTGGTGTTATTTCGATTTAAAAAGATCGAGGAATAAACAAATAAATATAATTGTGGTATTTATTTAAACGAAACACGGATTTTTACAGTTTAACTTTAAAAAAAATTATAAACAATATTGTATACTGCCATCTATGATGATACTTTAAAACTACTTCGTGTAACACTAGAGGTAATGGTTCAGCTACTCACTGCCTGATGGCAGTTAAGTTATTACGATTACGCTACTTACTATGAGATGGCGCTAGCAAAGTTCAAAATTAATTTTGTACATGTTATGATTCCATTTGGCATAGGTTTTATTAAGAGCATTCATTCATACTTAGCGGTGGCGCTACCATTACTAAACTTGTAAACTTTGTTGTTAAAATTAGGCCTCAGAATTCTGAGAAATTAGGCACTGTAAATGTTGGGCACTTTAAAAACTCTGCTAATTTTACTTCTATATAGAATAAATTTTAAAAATAAAGTAACCTTGTACTCAAACTGACAGATACGTAGGTGTAGCTTACAGGATAATTGGACCGGTCGTGGATCCCTGACATTCTCATCATGTCACAAAGCGGGACATCGGGACGCAATTGTTTAAAAACAAGTTCAAATTTCAAACAAGTTGGCGAATTTTCGATCGATGTCTCATTGTTTATGAAAGCATTTAGCTCACGTTACGGCTCAATTCCTGGAGGCTTTTGTAAGTAGCTACAGCAAAAAAATGTAACCAACCAGTGGCGGCCTTTGGACGGTTCTATTCGATGAGAAAAATCCAAAGACTGTTAGACGAAATTTACGTAGATAACTTCTTGAACCAGGCCGCTGCTAAATGTTAATGGACTTATAGTTAGTTACCTATATAAAATTTCTCTATGGTAACAGCGAGACATTTTACAGACAGATAACAACAAAATTATCACGATGACTCAGTAACAATGAAACATGTGACAAAAATGCAATAATGTTATAATTATTGATAGGAAAAAACAAACGCATAGTCAATTAAATATTAATTATTATATTTATCTAGGGCTTGCATCCTGCTGATTAGAAATGAATAGTCTCGTTCATCGTGAAAAATTGTGAAAAAAATTTCTACTGCACTTGTAATAATAGCATTTAAAGCACCTAACTAACATTTAGAGTGGCAGATTATTATATGTCTCATAAGAAGTTTGTCAATCATAGTACACCGACACCTCCAGAATTACGTGCAGCATCATCATCAGCGGATTCATCAGAAATAACGGTAATTCAGTCTGCTGGTTATACTGGAAATCTACTACCATGGTTTTCTTCTACTTTATTTCTTGTAATACGTTTAGCAAAAGAGAGCAATAATAAATGTTTATAAAATGTTAAAAAAAGCAAAACTGTTCGCCCAACGTGGGGCTCGAACCCACGACCCTGAGATTAAGAGTCTCATGCTCTACCGACTGAGCTAGCCGGGCTGTGATAAAGTGTGCGAAATTTGGAATTAGGTCCATTGACCCACATTTTAAATATAGGGTCATAGTTTTTTTATCAAATAAATTGTATTCCATGTACATGTTTGAAGGCCAACAGCCGCGTTGTGTTATCAATTACCTATAATCTGGGCCTCATTTGACTTTTTATCGATATGAGTGAGGTAGCCTGTTCGTTCTCTATTAAATTTAAGAGTTCTTTAGCCAACTTGAAAATACATTTTAGCATCTCATAAAGTCCGTCTGTCTCTATAGTACCTACTAAGTGAACCCCTATTTTAGCTCCTGTCAACATGAAATAATTAATTCATATACTATTAAGTGTAATCGAAGGTTTTAAATACATATGTTACGGCTAATACCCGAAGTGCGGCTACACCTAGTTTTAGCCGGTTAGAACTAGGTGTAGCCACTTACTCTTGGCTAAACCTAGTATTAGCCGATTGTTTTCGGCTAAAACTAGGTCTAGCCTTCATCATGCCGGCTACAACTAGGTCCAGCCATTCCCTGTTGGCTAAAACTAGGTCTATCCGATATCATTCCGGCTAGAACTAGGTCCAGCCATTCCCTGTTGGATAAAACTAGGTCTATCCGATATCATTCCGGCTAGAACTAGGTCCAGACAATCCCTGTTGGATAAAACTTAGATGCGTGTCCCGCCAAGCCTTCCGCCCCGCGTCACACTCAAGACTCACAGCATCTGCAGCAGCGGCGCGGGTGGAGGGCATAGCGGGGCACGCACCTCTGCAGGTTGTGAGCGCCAGAAAGAAACGTAGAGAGTTTTTTTTTATTATGATAGCATGCCGGCTACAACTATGTACAGCTAATCCCTGTTAGATAAAACTAAGACACGCGCTGCTGCTTCAGAGGCTGTGAGTCACACTCGCTAGTAGACCTGCAGTAGATCAGCAGCACCTGGCGCTCACAACCTGCAGAGGCACGTGCCTCGCTATGCCCTCCACCCCGCGCCGCTGCTGCAGATGCTGTGAGTCATGAGTGTGACGCGGGGCGGAAGGCTTGGCGGGACACGCCTCTAAGTTTTATCCAACAGGGATTGTCTGGACCTAGTTCTAGCCGGAATGATATTGGTTAGACCTAGTTTTAGCCAACAGGGAATGGCTGGACCTAGTTCTAGCCGGAATGATATCGGATAGACCTAGTTTTAGCCAACAAGGAATGGCTGGACCTAGTTGTAGCCGGCATGATGAAGGCTAGACCTAGTTTTAGCCGAAAACAATCGGCTAATACTAGGTTTAGCCAAGAGTAAGTGGCTACACCTAGTTCTAACCGGCTAAAACTAGGTGTAGCCGCACTTCGGGTATTAGCCGTAACATATACATATTTTCCAATAAAAAAGGAAATAATTCAAATAAAGGACCGACGTAACATTTATTACCTACTTTTCCATTGGCGCCGGCACTAGCCGCATCAGTATTCAGCCAACGCAGGCAGCAGGAAGAAGCACGCAGCTCGATCACAGTTAGCTTTTACTTAGCAACGCCTGTTACCTACCGAGTGTTCGCAGACCACACAGGTGGTGACCTAAGGTAATTATTTATAGCACCTATCATCGACAGTTTTAGGACGTCCGCTAACTTGGTTGACAAGCCTAAGATTGCGGGTTCTTCTTTTTGTATGGGTTTTCCAGTCGATTAACCCGATGAACCTTGGTGTCGATTGTGGGTTCAAGACAAATTAGACAACAGTAACCGGCAGCAACTTATAAATTCGTAATCCCACAAATTGTCTCCTCAAGGTAATAATTTTGTATGGGGAAGTTAATTTTCATTTTTCATTTTATTTCCTTTCCTGAAATGATTTTATTTGTGAATGTTGTTCAGGTTTGTTGACTGAGCAGGAGAGAATGAGGCAAACTCGAGATCTGCGGGGCAAACACATTTCTTATGCCTGGTATGTCCTAAATAATTCGAGTTTCCATTATTAAGCACATAGAAACCAAAATTATAGTACCTATCTCTAAACTCCAATACCAACACACCATGAACTTAATAAAAATGCCAAGTCATGTCAAGTAGGTATAAGGTTACGGCTAGGAGGGAAGGGTTTCCAAAAATGATTCATTCTCCTCACCTAGTTATATACTTTGTATTTATTTTACGTAAGCAACGACTTCTGCAGAATGTTTCCCCGGATTTCCGATCATCTGAATCATCTGACACCGTTAATTGACTGAGGTACGAGTAGGTATGTATTTGGTACAGTCAATCACTCTTATTCACTTCTTAGCTTTGAACACAGAGTAAGGAAAGTTAGAGAGGTACCTTGACCATACTTTGCTCCGAATTTCAGCCTATGTATTTACGGTGAGATGGACAGGACAGGGAACGATTAAATCAGGAACAGCTGCTTCTATTCCCTGGGAATGAAAAGTCAGTAAGTATGTGGGACCAGTAGAGGGAACTGAAGGTTACTCTTTCTCATGTATATGTATGTATGTATGTAATACTTATAATTTGACATGTCAAAATTGCCTTTTACTGGGCTGTTGACGCTCTGCCTGCCCCGTGAGGGATAAAGGCCTGATTGTGTGATATAAATTTCAGAATATGTAACTTTATGAGACTACCTATCTTTGTCGAAGCCTTTTATTTACTTTTCGTACCTTTTGTAGGAAAACTTTTACAATTTGTGGTCTGCAGTTTTCATGATGCATGAGTGTGCCACTTGCGGGTTTCCCAGTGACTCAACATGCGTCAATAGGTAAAAAAATAAAACGAAATTGTTATGAACTGTATCTTCGTCGTTTACTAACAAGAAGGTAACCCAATTGTGGGTTGGTGAGACAGATTTAACAATAAAGTGATAAATTGTTTTGATGCGATGTGTATTTCAAAGGTAAGTATACCAATTATAATGAGGATAATATGTTTATAAAAATCAACAGAAATAAGATCCTATATAGCAAAAATACCTAGATGAGATGATAGTGAGAAGATTAAAAAAATAAACAAAATATGTTTCATGCTATAATCATGATTCGCAAGATTACAAAGTGCTACCAAAATCATGATATCATTAGGGAGGATATATTCCCTAGGGAATAAGTGAATTAAATTGGCTAGTAGAATTTCATTATTTGTTCATATTTATTTGTTATGTGTTCATATTCACAGCTGCAATAATCTAAGTACGTACTACCACTGACTAAAATAAAAAGACTGAAGAGATAAAGACAGTAGATAGAATATTTTTAAGAGAAGGGCTTGATGGATTTCCTATAAGCCCCTCTCTATGGTACCTATATACTTACTTACTTACTTCGCTGGCTCAGCGACCCGAAGTGGATCTTGGTTTGGTTCCTATAGGACTTTTTAGTCACCGGTCAGGCTATAACAGTACGCCTACGCATGAGGAAGAATGGTGCGAAGAACAGCACATGGCTCCATCAAGCTAAATACCTGGTGGTTGGTGATCTGCTCGTCTGTCTTCGATTTATCGACGGAGTACTGGAATAATGAAGGTTAATTTGGTACATTGGATTCAAAGAAATTATGGACATCTTGTAGTTTTAATACTGTTTGTGCTCAAATTTTACAAAAGATCAAAAGGACATAAGTATGACATTGTAGTTTACTGAATCCTAATGAAGGAGATAATATTTTCCTGATTACAATAACAATATTGTTTTTTTTTAGAAAGGAATTGCTCTTGTCTTGACTCTAGACATAAGGGTCAGGGATCAGTGACTGAGTCGACAATGGAGCGAGCTCACCCACAAGATGCCTGTAATGGCCCTGACGATGGATCGAGCTCATCAGCTCACTCACAAGATGCCTGTAATGGCACTGGCACTGTTACGCACCGACGGAACACAGCAAGCTTCATCTTATCTGCAGTTTCTCTCCCTGTGCGCTTACGCAGAATCGTTCACCCCTCTTTACGAGCAAGCACGATGTTTTACGACCGCTTACGATCGGCCTTAACGAGGGACTTGATGTTCCTTTATTGTAATTAATTTGAACGAACGATGACAACTGCCACGCTGATTTCTGCTGCACTCGTCTTGTGCTTGAATTCAGTGGTTAATTAATGTTTATGTCTAGTAATAAGATTGCCAATTGCAGTAAGTTGTCAGTTATTCTGCATTTGAACTCAGGCAGTCCTGTCATAATCATACATAACATAATACAATCTGGCGATCACGATTGATGCAATTCAATTGGAACGTCAGGCGAAGGTATTTATCTCTTTATACTTATCTAAAATAAACCGTGCGATACAGTAAAATAATGTGTACAAAGCGCGAAAGTCTTAAACAAATTGTTGTCCTGAAAAGTAATTATAAAACTTGTATTTGTTTTAACCATAATAAAGTAGGCACCTATGAGAAGACACAAATTGATTCAAGACTGTATTATAAAGTAGATTTGTGTGATACAAATTACAAAATAGGTGTCCAGTCCACTTTAGCCATCGCTGATGAACGTTTGAACGTGACCGTAGCCAAAACAAGCAGCTGATCTAATCTTCTGATTTTTATCCAGCATAATAACAAAGATCCTTAGTTATTTGCGATTGAAGATATTACGAAGCTGTGTCTTTGAACCAATAAAAGGTTTTTTTAAATCATGAATTGTAAATTCTCACCTTCAACAATAGAATAAAACGGCTGAAGATCGAGCTGAGTAGCATGCCATGGGAGAGGCCTATGTCCGTCCAGCAGTGGACTGATACAGGATGATGATGATGAAGATGATGATGTACTGCCTAAGTTTGTACAAGCCAATTTTGCATAGAATTTTATTATTAATTCAATGTTTGTAAACTTTTTTGGCTACTTTCCAACTAGTCAAAACAGCAACTTTTTATGAAATGTCAAAAACGCTTTTTTGTATGAAAATAGTGAGTTATGACGTCACATTTTAGTAAATATTGACTACTCAAATCAATAACTTATACACTTTTAACTCGATTATTAAAATCAAAATGTGCATTTTTTTTAAATGATGAATGAAATCCACAATATTTTTAGCCATCAGTTTTAAGTATAAACATTTTGAATTTTTTAAGCTACCCAGTCAAGTACCCAGAAAATCACAATACATACATATTACAATTTAAAATAACTTAAAACTACCTTAATTTCTAAACAATGATAAACTCCCATATTTGGTTATTTGCAATTATTGCATAGCAAACTATTATTATAATGTAATTGCGGTTATCCTGTAAGCGTTAATACTATCTGCTACAACTGTTAGGTATAAGTATAAATTTGAGAATGATATACAAAATGTATTCGTGCGTTTTCACACTACACAGTGCACCATTATGAACTATTTGACTATTAGTATTGTGGTTTTTTTTTTGTGGTTTTTGGTTGTATTGTAGATTTTCAATTTAATTGTGGTCAGCCAAAAAAAAAAAAATGTTACAGTTGCCTACTTGCGCGACAAATACTTCTTTGCTTACAAAAAACCTAATTTTGCCCGCTTAACTCGATGTGAACTACCTCTACCTCTGTTGCTTAAGCTTAATGGTCTGTGCCTTGGGCTTTCTATCAAAAGCTTATGGGTAGATGATATTGTTTCCAGTTTAGTTAAGAAAGGCCTTCCTGTCTGGCAAGTACGATGATTTTGTAATTTTGAACGACAGGAGGGCACTTTAAGATGACGGTTTCAGTAGCTAGTTATATTCAAAATTCTAAAAGAAGTCAATATGCCAGTACCAAAGGTAGAACTTCACCCGGAAGTAGAACCCTTGCCGCACCCGTTACAAAAGTTGACGTGTCCAACGTTTTTTACGAGAATTTAAATTTGGAATCGTACGTGCAATTTTATGATTTGTTTATGCCTTCCGTCTTTATCCATTCACACTTTTCCTTGACTGTATGAGTTGAGTATGACTGTTTCAGTGCATGAACGACCATGACGCGCAATAAATGCTTTTTATGGTTTTACACCTCATTACTGACGGGTACCTACTTATCTTACCTTCCTTGTTTTGTCCATAATATAGCGTTTGAGATATATTACTTTGACGTGTACTTACTTCAAGTTCTTATATCCTACATAACTACATATAGGATAAAATTTTGAAACACTAGCTTACAATTTGCATCTAGACATTTTCCCATGAAAAAAATAAAATAAAACACAATTTATTACCCCTCGGCACGGCTGATCTAAATATTTTTGTATGGGCGACGCAAATAAAAATAAGGCTTATTTTAAATTTTAACGTATGTTCTTTGGATAAATTTCTTCTGTTTTAAGTAGATTGAAATGGTCATCCAATTCTTTTTTAACATGAAATGGGTTTCAATTATTGTATTCCCAACTGGAATATGGCGAGACTTTTATCGCTGCACCCTGTGAGACATATCTTGTGGGCTGCGTCGGGCGCGGCGGCGGGTCGGCCGATAGCTGCGTGCGCGCACAATGTCGGTCGGGGGGTCGTCGCTCCGGCAATTGTGACAAATTGCGCGCATTATCAATCGCATTCACCACTATAATACTCACTGGTGCGCTTTTGACACTACTAGAATATCCATTGACGTAGGTAGATGTCAGGATATAGTCATCATCAGGCCATCACGGGAAACTCCTTTTCTTAACTGAATTTCTGTAGTCTCTCTGTAGATCGACAACATGCAGTAGCGTAGGCAGGCAGATATAGTTCGTCTTCTTATCGAGTGAGTTTTTTTGAGTCGACGAACGACCATATCTGATCAGAGGCCTTTTTAGCTGGTTACTTATATAGGCCGTTTAAAAACTCTGACACCAGGGTACAGCAGGTTTAGGTGGAAATGCAGAGTAAGATAGACTCCCAGAATATAGCTGGATGACTTGATACTGGTCTAGGTTAGGTTACCCCGGTGGTGTATGCACTGGCGCAGGTCTGTGCATTGGAGCAGAGGTGTATGAGGAAGTCATCCCTTCAAATTAATGATGATGGTAAAATGTATCCAGAGCTTCTGGCGTACAGCGTCTAATATGTGATTCCCATGTAAGAAAAAACAGCAATGGATGTCGAGCAGTGTTGGCTGTCGCACCAGTGATGAGGCCATTGCCTGTTGCCTGACAGTTGCCTGTCATATAATGCTTCTTTCCCTCAAAATACGCAAATGTGGTTTCAAAGTTCTAAGAATTACTTTGACTCAATATATTTTTTTCGTTTCATCTATGCATTACAAATATTGTTTATGTACCTAGTCACACATTAGTGGTGATTCGGTTCGCAATCTATTTTATCAATCATACTTATGGTAGGCACAACAAGTTGTTTTACGAATAAAATTTGATGTAGGTATAATGACATTACTCATGCAATGCCTATTCACTTTAGAAGAATCTTAATGAACCACTAAAAGAAACAAGAAGTTTAACATAAAAAGTCGCAGTGACCTTTGACTCCAAAAATTGCAATGATGAAAAAAATAAGGAATCCGTCAGTTTTTTTAAACGCCAAAATATCTGTAATTTAATACAAAACTTTATAATTATCTCAACATCAGAAGAAGGCCGTGAATCAATCTGACGTTTTGCGGAATCCAAGCCTCTTGGAGATCATTTATCAAACTTACACAAAAACAAACAATATCAAATAGGTTTGATATTTACGCAGGTATTTTTTCTTAGAATGCCTAGAATTTATCATAGATAGTAATTTAAATTTGAATTACGTGTTTTAGGGTTTGGTCATTTCGATCTTGTTTTAAAAAGGCTTCTACAGAGTACAAATATTGTCAAGTCGTCTCATTGGCTTATCAAGTAATTTATTTAGTCAATAGTTTGATTAAATCATGGTTTGAATACTGTCAAACGTGGTGGAGGCAAGTCGGTAACGTACTTACCTGAAGTAACGCAGGTGACTCTATCGTCTCAATATTGTCTCTATTCACCGTTGATTCATGTATAAATGTCAACAAAATTTGCAAATAGCAACAAATTAAGGTAGGTGCTTGTGAACTTGACCCGCAGCTCGGTAACGGTTACCCTCAAATACAATGCAAATTACTCTCTTATCCTAAATAGGCATCGCGAGCCACTTCAATACAACCGAGTATCGATTTTTTGCTACTAATTTTGTAACCTACTGTGACACATATTTTTATAATTGGACTTGTGACTGACGGACAAGGTCAGACGATACATGTCTGGACTATACTAATTAATATAAATGCCTTTTATATTCAAAATATAATAGAGAAAGTAATTTTGCCTCAAATCATTCAAATCACAAAAATATATTATGTAGCTCATAAATAGGCGTTTTAAGTGTTATTTAACTTTAAATCTACATGAGACAGTTAAAACATCACGGAGCTGCTTAGATAATGACCATATACTATATTCCAGGCTATCATTTTCAAAATATTTGTTTTGAAAATTCACAAAGATATTATGGTTGCTTAGTAGACGCTTGCTTTGCTAAATGTATCACTACATCCAATAGGAATATGCAGGCAATAGCTCATTCATACCATGATATGAGTAAGGTCGGGCCGGCCACTAATTCCCAGTATACTTGACCCACATAACTGCCTCTACCGTTAGCAGCGACTGACTAACGCTCTAAGGAGATTAAGTCATAGTCGTTATGACTAGCTCTATGGCTTTCACTGGTGTGACTATGTGTGTGATCATTACTTGTCTCTATATTGACCACTAAATCTTTTTTTTACTTGGAATGGGTTAACTCTTGACTCTAACAAAGGTCAGCGATGACCATGACAGAGTCGACGATGGATCTATGCAACAAATGGTTTTACTTTCGATTCGTGAATTTTCTCGTGGAAATAGATTGTTTCCAGGATAAATTTAAGTTCTTTTCTAAAAGTGAAAGTATTTTTGGAATCTACCCAGTACTTCCGGAGATTTCTCTTACAAACAAACTTTTTGCTTATACCTTTATTTATAATTCTTTCTAGTTTTTCAATCACTGGTTCCTCCGCGACACTTTCATTTCATTTCATAACTGTTAATTTTTTTTCCCGTAGTGTCAAAAATTTCATTATATTTGACTAAATAATTTCTTGATCCTAGATATTTGACGGCTCCTATTCCTTGTATTAAAGCATGCTGTTACTTTAGCAAGTAGTTGCAGTAGCGATAGTACTGCAAAGGTTAGAGCCGTGTTAGTGCCACTGGCTGTATTAGGCGCGCGTGGCTCTCGCTTATGGCACAAAACGTGCTGGCGGTAGGCGACGACGTGACTTTCAACCATGTACTTATGTATTGTATGTATGTATGCTTATATCATAATATAACGCATGTTGGTACACGTAAAATTTAAATATGGTAGAGTCCCTCACATAAGTATCCTAACCTATAGCAAGGAAAAAATAAAACGTGTGAGTATGATCAACTCAAATGGATGTTTTCACGATAACTTTTACATGAATTCTAACCACACTTCAGATTGAAATTGAACGCGTCTATTTTCTTACTGGTTTATTATCAAATTCTCTGTGACTGTGATGAAAGAAAATGTTAATGTATTTGCCGGTTTCAATGTACATTACAAAGTCATTGAAATTAACCCGTATCTGCGGTTTGTATCTCAGAGGAACAATCACTTAAGTTACTAACTCTGTATATTTCGAAATCCGTTTTAATAGTCTGTAAACATTTGTTGAGCAAGATTTGAACTTTGGAGGTTCTAATTGGATTGCTGCTACAGAGCACCACACCACCTAACCTGCAGCTGAAAACAAAGTTTATTAAAATTTGATGCAAATACAGCCTTATCTACGTTTACCTATCTTAAGTGAAGGTAATCAACTTTGTAATGCTGATGCATTGTTACTAAAACTAGGTTTTTAGTAATAATAATTTATATAAAGTTAAAACTGATAGACGGTTGTTTAGTTCATGGTCGATAAGATCACAATTCTTTATTCTTTTGACCCAACCCAATATTTTTTAACGAAAAGTTAAGATGATTTTCCGAAAGTCGTAGAAAGAATGTCATGTTCAGCAACGTGGTGTTATCATGTATAATTTGGTTTCATAACCTGTGCAGTGCCTTCTTGGCTTACCTAGCTTAAATTTCAAAGTATAATGGGTAGATTCTTCGACTCAAAGGCTAAATACTATATTTATAGATTTTATAATTTCATGATTATTTTATGGTAATCTCATTGTACAAATGTGATATCCTTGAAAATTGATAATATTAATGTGATCTCATTTACTATGAACTCATAAGGACATCCATGTCCTCCCTTTTATGTTTCAGGGCTCATTTCAATCAAAGCACAACTGGTAACAATTTAATTGCCATAAATAATTGCAAATGGCCGCTGTAAAGTTCTTTGTCCGTATCCCATTTAAGATTTGTACCATAATGAGGCAGATAACTACACAGCTCTACCTGTTTGGCCAGATTTAGCAACTCACTATACCTTGATATATTGTGCTACTTTACTACCGACAGAATAAGTGGCATTCTAATATATTACTTTTAGTTACGTTATAAAAGAGTCTACTTAATAATGTAAGCAATAGCTTATGGTGCCACGTTGGAAAGCATTCCCTCCAACTCTTCCCGCGTAATCATAAAAGGTGACTAATAGATATCCAGTCTCTTATTGAAGGTCCTGTTCCCGTACTGTAATGATTCAATTTGTCAGCTCATTAGGGTACCGAATCTTTTGTGATATTGTAAATCAAGTTCCTTCCTTAGGAAAGTTTTTCAATCTTATCAACACACCTTCAGTAGTTATATCTGTTGCACCTATCTACTTATATTATGCCATGATTCACTTGTTTCTTTTTATTTTGTAATTTAGGTCACCGCTTAGCTCTAATCTGTTCATATATTTACTTAGCATTCTGTAAGTGCATGTTATCTATTGTTATCTAAATAAGATATAGCATTTCAAGAGTCGTATACTAACATGAATAATTTATTTATTGGAACCATTACACATTTTGTTTGATTTGACCTTATATAAATGGGAATTAATGTCAATAAACTTTGATAAATCATATATCCGGCGGATACAGAAAATAAAGGAAAAAATAGAATAAATTGATAAGTTGAGGAAAATACGTGACAAATTCATGACAAAATGTTTGAAAATTGTCTACGATAAAATTGTTTACATTTTGAAATCTAGGATACATTTTGAAATGTTATTTAAATGTCCTAAGTTCAAATGCAAATACAGGAAGCGAGTTCCAGATGCAATTAAAATACGCTTTGCAATCTCAGCGAGGATCTTGTAAACAAATGATACAATCACAGCGCACCGGTGGTGGTGGTTGCTCGGGGTTTGCAGCTCAAGACTTAGTTTAGAAATCGTCCTGCCTCCGTGGTCTAGTGGTCTGTGCCATGGACTCGCGATCCGGAGGTCCTAGGTGCGATTGCCAGGGGGGGAACACAAAGTTGATATTTGTCAATTTATCAATTTGAGGAATTTTCCCCAGTTTGACTAGGACAATGCAGGCTGAATCACCTGATTGTCTGGAAGAAATAAGATTCCGTGCTTCGGAGGGCACGTTACGCCGTTACACAAACCATTTCAGAGGCCTATTAGCTGTGTTATTAGGCCGTTTAAAAACTCTGACACCATGGTTCATCGAGTTGATCGAGACTCGAAACCCACACAACAATAAGGCGCAACGGTGGCTCGGGGTTTAGGGCTCAAGGCTTGGTTTAGAAATAGTTTAATCTGGCGACGACTGAGCTGCAGTCGGCGCGGCGGCTTCAGCGGCTGCACTTGCTGCACCGCACGTCTAGCTAGACTAAACACACCGCAGGGGATCATCGACTCACATTACCAAACCGAAACAAGGAAATCCCCAGACAACTTCCATCTCCCCAAATTTCTGTGCGGTCTTTTAAAAGATACTTAGCATCTCTTCAGACAGTTCCCGTTAAATACTCCTATACCGAATGAAACACCACTCTCGTCTTTTGTTTCCGTTCTAATATTGTGTTAATTGCTTGCATTCGATTGTCGAATTGCCGACAAATAAGTTCCCCCAAATAATCGCACACAAAGACCATACAGAAGGCCCGAGCACAAAACAAAGGCAGCCACGCAAAAACCGAAAGAAATTTTAATCAAACGAAATTGCTCCTTGTACGCACTTCATTGTATGTCGACAATAATAACCCACAAAGCGCCACGCACACGTGTGGAGGCTCGGCGGTGCACGCAGACGAGGCACGCACACACCCGCACTCGGCGCATGCTAAAGTTCAGTGTAGTCTGTCGGAGCCGGAGCCGGCCCGAGCCCCAAGTTTTAGTAGAGTCGCGCGTGGTCGCGGTGAGCGCGTGCCAGCTACACTGACGCTCCAAACACTGTTTATTTTCGCTCACGAAACAATCGAATCAAACTCGACTTCGAAAACAGTGCTCATAATAAATTATAAGCGATAGAGCCTACTATTAATGCTCTCATCGGTATCTTTATTGTTGTTCTACTTATCGATTTTCTTAGCCGCTAAACGAATTAGTTTTCCCTACGATTTCCGAGTTCATTCATTCGGTGTAAGTTTCAGTGCGATCTGTAAAGTTGTTAGTGCTTTCAGTGTCAGCTGTGAAAGCTTTGCCGTCTCGCTCTGTAGTGTTGAAAGCGAAAGGAAGCCCAGTCTGCGGGAGTTTGTTTTGTTTTGTTCTATGCTTTTCTTCAGACATCGATGCTAGGAGTGGATTAAGAAAACGTAAGTTTGTTATTTCAATCATTTACTTCCGTTATCATTATTTCAGCGCCAGTATTAGCTTATTTATTGTTTGTTCTGTTTTTAATTTAATTAATTATATTTTTATCATCAATACCATCAACAACATTCATTATACTTATTGTAATCATATAAGATTAAAATATGACAGGATATTTGACTGGCATTTTAATTTGAATATCCTCTACCACTATAAAAGCCGACTCAAACTGCAAACCGCAAAAAGAAACAGACTACCCTATTTCACGGAAAGCTTGCACCATCCTGTTTCAAAACTCGGATATATCACGCTGACTTTGCGATTTCATTTGCATTGTGTTTGTGCATCTATGCGTGCATCTATGATTAGTGCCGGTCATGTGGACGTCCATAATTAACCCAGCGTCAGTTTATAAATAGTGGCACTTAGCCGTGCTTGCTCCAACTTACGCTGGTAGAAAGCTGCCACTAGTACTATAACTACTTATTCAATGTTCAACGAGCTTTCGTTGTATAGTACTTATTTGATTGAATATGGGTGTAAAAAATAGGACTACGAGCACAATTTTTGCTCGAAATAAAATTGGGGATGAGGAGAGCATTTTTGTATTGAGAAAAGCAAAACATTGTTTCGAGTTAAAAATTTTGTGCTTTGGGAAAGTTGTTTGATATTATTATTAATAGAACATGTGGTTTAAAGAAACGGAGTTCTTTTTTTACACCCTATGACTGAATTTGATACTCCTCTAGTTTGAGTACCTTTGTTGAGTAAAAAATATACAGTTTTGTTTGTTTTCCTGTCATCCTTAATCTTATGTTTCAATTTACATTTTCTGTATTCCCCAGTTATTATTGTCAATAAGCATTTTTCTTTGCTTTTCCTGTCTAGCCCCCATATAGTTTGCAGAATAAAATTACATTATGACGTCGTTAATTATATATTTCGTCCCTTTACTTGTATTGCTATAACATACAAGGAATAAATATTTGCATTGTGGCTTTTTCTAATACGTAAAGCATTTTCCATCATTGGTCATAACTTAAACTTCAGTCTATATATGTCGTTGGCATAATATTATATAATTCATTCGGTGACATGTTGCAGTGAGTTATGCACATTAATTATTTAGTGATATTTTGTTTTGAGCTCCCTCGTTATTGTCATTTCGATCAAGTTCAAGGTAACATCTACAAACTATATTACTTGCAGTTTGTGATAAATTGGCAGTTTTTAAATAGGTAATAGGTATTCGGGCGTATTAAGAATAAATAAAAAATATTAGATATCTTTTTAGTCCAAAACAAATGCTTCTCCTTTGAATAGATAATTTTCATTATATAATATTAATGCTTTTAAGGACAGTACTATTTTGGTTTCCTAAAAATAGTTTTATTTTGTTTATTAATTGGAATTAACATGTATTCCTGTGTAAGAATCATTTCTTCATAAATTAAGATTGATGTGGAGGGCATAAGCTATCTCGTCAACATAATTAATATTATCATCCGGCAGTTTATTATTATGTCAGTGTTTATCGACAGAGCTTCTTGTGAGAGCTTTCTTATTATTAAATATCCTGTTTTCAATGTTATCGTTGTTTCTTATGTTTGATTAGTTTGTTTGATTTTTGACTTTCATTTGGATCAAATAGATTTTTATTTTCATTTAATAGATGTTATTGCATTTTTCATTATCATATTTATGTCATCCAAGAGCAATTATGTATAACATATCATATATTTTATATTTGACAAAACCTATAAAAAAAGACATAGTCAAAAATATATATGTACCTTGCAATTCAATATTAAATACCTTCTAGATGATATATGTCAAATATTATATGACTTTTTAATTATTTATAAAGTGATCTTAAGATTAAGACCAATATTAAGTGCGGATTTGACAGGTAATTTTGTACTGGAATGACATTTCTGATACGAACTCAAACTCGCTGTCACTCTTGAGAGCTGATTATAAATACGGGCCTTAAATAAGTTTTTGATATTTCTAATGATCTTAAGTCGTATATACCGTGTACAACTTTACGACATGTGTTTGCCGCTGAATGAGGCTCTAAGGACTAATAATCTTGGTATTTCATCAAGTTTGTCAAACTCGAAGATAACTCGCTTGAGTGTTTTATGGCTTTCAATAAACGCACTAGGTCAATAACCGCCCGGTACAAGAATGTCATTCTCATAAAGATAGGAATTGATGACACACTTAGGTATACCAAAGTAATCTATTATTTTAGCACATACATTTTATGTCTATCATAAACAAAATTGCAGTTAGGCACATAGAAACTAATCTTTTCATGACCTACTGAGATGTAGTAGACAACGATAATGCTTTTACATATAATATTTTACTCTTTCATCCAAGACTTTCTCTTATCGCGATCATCAAACACGGTCTTTGTGTTGTTGCAGAAATCACTTCGATATCTTGTGCATACAAGAATATTGTAGAGAACAAACAGCCAGCGCACCGCCCACGTCGCTCTGATATCGCTGTGCCGCGTTCCGGAGAGAAATTATTCTGGCACACGGCGACAGGAAGCCATCGATAAGGCTGCCTGCGCCCGGCTCCGAGCCGCCAGAACATGCTCAGCTGACACCTGCTCCCGCAGACACTCACCATGCACCGCGCGCCCACTGCGCCCACCACCACCATACTCGACACCGCTATACAACCTCACGCTGAACCAAAGCCACGAGAACAAATACCATCGCCTGACAGGAGTTTAAAAGCACAAAACTTAGCAAATAAAAGAAATATGGCAAATCATTCCAGTGATAATTTAGATAAAATTGACGAATTCGGCGACTTAGATAGATGTAGGATTCCAAATAAGGAAAATAATGAAAGCCAAATAGAATACGAAAGGCGGTGTTCCTTTACGGTCGGAGAGACCGATCGATACGGATTGCATAAGAAAGAAGACGTATACGGAAATGAATCGATTATCAGAAAGAGGGTAGAGGTCGACGTATATGGTGGAGCAAGGCGGGCCGCTAATTTGAAATTCAAATGCGTGCGGGATGCGCAGGAGTGGATGGAAGCTGTCGGGAGAACAATGGGCGTGCGGGTGCGCGCGGTGGCCGTGTTGACGCTGTTCCTGGCGATGCTGGCGACGAGCTGCGCGGCGCCGGCTCCTGCGTCGCGAGCACGGACCACACGGAATGCACACCATGACAAATCAGTGGTAAGTTTTTTCATCATTCATATAAATCACTATAAAAGCAGAAGCGACAAAAAGTAGGTAGCTTTTACCTTACGAGTTAAATCACCTCGATCTCGGCTAAGCGCAGCTTTCGTAAATAAAATAGTAGTAGCGTCTTCACACTCGCCTTATGCATACTAAGCAGCGTTTGAGATGTCTTCACAAGTCAAGAACTTTGTCTCGTCAGAGACTCGCCGGAAACTGGCTACTTATTATACGGAGGTTGTCTGGGTTATCTGGATCTTATATTCTGATTTAATGTAGGACCATTATGCCCTTTCCTTTTTTAAAGCTCCTTTGTCGTGGTTTAAGCGCAGATGTGTCAAGTTTGTGTTCTAAATTGTCTGTATTATGGTTATTATCGTAGCTACACCAATACACATATTTGATCTCTTTGACCACTCTGATGAAATGAAATTACGTTTGTGCAGTTTGATATGACCGAAAGCGGGATATTTCCCGTGCCCACCTACCCTCATTAATGCGGGAGACTCGCGGAGAATGCTGCTCTTTTATCCCAGGAATTTTTGATTCTCCCTTCGGTCCGTTAGACTCTGACGGATTAAACGGCCATTTTAGGCGTATTTCCACCAAGTGCTGGTAATATGGGGGCAAAAGCTGGCGTGTCCTATTTGATTAGTGGCAGTGACAGACGGGCGGACCGTTTTCTTGAGATTAATGTGCTAAGTGACGAGTGGGAGGCATCGCGTAGCTCCTCGCTATCCGGAAGACAGTAGGACGTCATTTGTTTCTTGGACCAGCGAGAACCGTGAAAAAGACAAATTACTAGTTCCAGTCGAACATTTCTCTTCTAAATAAAACAAAAGCATACAAAGAGCAAGCAAATTTTTTTACTGATCTATCAAGTCAAATTTAGCGCGTCATATCCGCTTTTAAATAATTAGAAGCGATAATTAGATAGGATAAAATCTTTGATTGAATATCTTTTAAAAATTACGCGTTCACTACAAGACAAATCTGTGGCTTCAGTAGGATGAATGGAGTCAGATTTGTAGCTGTTTTAATTACAGTGTAAACACGGCGTGACCGCGCCTGTTAGCGGCTTCCTGCGCGTGCGCCGCGAGAGTATCTAGGTCGAGTTTGCGCCCAACAGCGCTTATGTAAGTGATAACTGCATGGAAATGCTGTATGCAATCTGTGCTACTAGGCATGTCACTGTCAAAATTCAGAAACTGCAAGTTTTGTGAAAAGGTAAGGAATCTAATGAAGTAAAGGAATCTAATGATCTGCCCATGAAACTTAAAAACCTTTGTGTAATTATGTACTCCTCTACACTACAAACGGTCACTAAAATCATTATAAAAAATAGTTTCGTATTAGCTTAGTTTTTCATTAGAAGAAAACGTTGGGTATGTAATGTATAATCAATACGTTAATCAATCGACTCATGTCAAATGCACATGATTTTCATTCTGTTTTCCTTAAAATGCTAGTCTAAAAACGTAGCCGATATGAAATGCAACGCGTTTTTCATGAAAATCTTTTTCAAAACATTTTTCAAAAGATTTCTATTCACAAAATGTGATTTTTACTAATGTGATTTTTACTCAGAAGCGAAGTCGCTGCATACGAATGTGTTCTTCACCTCAATAATGTATTTCCTTTGCGAAGGTGGTTTCGTTTTGCTTCTTATATTGAATGGACTTCTTCCAGCGAGACAGGTATGAATGGATACCTAAGAATTTCAATGATTCTTCGACACAAAGTTATGAATGAAGTATAACTTACTACAAGTGTAATTGATGCAATGCAAATCATGCATTCGTTCGTAGTTATTATTATCTGCAGTCGTTATACCTACTTACGTATATGAAACATTTTGCGTAGATGATTTTGATTAATTGGAATATGATTGACAATTCACTGATTGACTGTTCACATGTTTTTACTTTTACGAATGCAATACATGCTACATAAGTAGAAAAGGGATCCAACAAATATTGTACTAGAGGCTGAAAGTTCGTACTCTGTAAAATAATACTAACAAAATATTGCGAGGTTTGGCAAAGCTCCAGTTTCCTGAAAAGTCGAATGCACTCGCAATTTTTAATATCTCTGAAGATCCAACTCTGTTTCTCTCAAAATGGCATCGATAGTGGAAAGTTGACGATAAGCTTTAAAAATACTTTTAAAGTTTCATTTATTTGATATACATACTATTTATAATTCATATCATATCCTAATGTATAGGTAGGATCCAAGTTAAATTCTTTTTGGTTAAAGCGTTTTCGTATTTTACATGAAAATAATAACAGCGCTTTTAATTCAACCTGTATAAAATGAGTGTAAGTTCCCCGCCTCCTACACGCGCAATAAAGTTGCAACAAACACGTAAATGCAGCTGATTGCACACCCTGTACCTGTCTGTACTATACAAGACCACGTGGGCAGTGCGTAGCTGCATATTATGGAAATATCTACTTATGACTACAAATATGACGTAAGTGCATTATAGTTGCCAAGAAGTAATATCCTGAATTCTTTTTAGGAAAAAAACAACTTTTTGTTTCTAAATAATGTTATATGGGTACTTACTTACTAAATGAAATTTAATCAAACCAAAAGTATGCGACATCTTATTTTGAATATCATGTAGATAGAAGTACTCGTAAAAACATGGAACGAAAAAATTGCACTTAGTTTTCCTTTTTCTTTATTTGAACTTATTTTGTCTAAAAAGTCCCCAACAGCTAGTGTGAATATTTTATCTCGTGAGTGGTGAAGCGCTCGTATCAGTCGTAAAGGTCTTCGCACATTACAATGATTTGAAACCAATCTAATATTTGTTCCAAATCCAAGTTTCATAGTCACCATATAGTCACAGATGGTCATGCAACGCGACCACGTTACTTACTCATTTTTCAATTTAAAGGTGAAGAACCCACGCCTTCAAATGGTATCATGTGTACCATGTGTTAAAAAAAAAGGAAATTTAAAACACCTAATAAAATTGCTATTGCACTAATCATATTCGAATTGAGTAGAGTCGGCGTTGTTGGTTGAGTCGGTGTAATGTGCGATAACCTTAAAATGTGGTTTGTCTTCTGTTTGTCCGCCTGTGTCTGTCATACATGGGTAGGGCATGTATCTAGATCTAGTATTATTTTAGAACAAAGCCATGTCTGGCTGCAGATCGTTACTCGGAGTTGCTTCTTGGATGCCGCCGCTCGCCGCGCAAATATCCTGCAAAATGCAAAGATATGCATTGTCTAAAGCACTCCAGCTTCTATGAGGCCATTTGTTTTGTTCGACTTACTTTATTCTTTGTTTTGAACGTTTGTTCTCATCTTCAGTATAAGCAAGACAGTGCTGATTAGTACAGTTATTTTTAGGTTCCAAAACTCGTAGTACTCAAATAAGTTTTATGAAGATGAAAGTTTTTATTTAGTCCAATATTTAAAAATATCTACTGTTATAAAAATAATCGCCCAACGTGGGGCTCGAACCCACGACCCTGAGATTAAGAGTCTCATGCTCTACCGACTGAGCTAG
Source organism: Scrobipalpa atriplicella (assembly GCA_029255725.1). NCBI lineage: Eukaryota > Metazoa > Arthropoda > Insecta > Lepidoptera > Gelechiidae > Scrobipalpa > Scrobipalpa atriplicella. The sequence goes on along the minus strand of JARACY010004726.1, from coordinate 2,287 downwards.
CCGGGCTTGCTACTCTGGTCTCAAATAGTGTAGCTGCAGATAATAAAGCTTTTAGTTCAAAATATTTAATAAAACATAGCGGTAAAAATAAGCGCCCAACGTGGGGCTCGAACCCACGACCCTGAGATTAAGAGTCTCATGCTCTACCGACTGAGCTAGCCGGGCTTGTCACCGGGCTTCCAAATTATTACTTAGATTCCTCGAGACAAACTATATTTATTTTTATACATCGATGCCTATTCTTTAGATTTTGCGTTCTTGAAATAAAAATACGATATACTTAATAATACCTATTTGTTTGTTCATTCTGCTCTACATTTATCCAATGATTATTTAGTAATATTTTGACTTCCAAAATATTGTTACAAATTATTAACCGGTATAATTTTATGGCTGGCACACTTGCGATCAAAAACTTAACATGTCCAAAACTAGTTCATAATTCGGCAAGTCATGTCACGAAATGTGAAGTAAAGGAATTAGCTGAAACTTTAGTAAAGAGGTGTTGGAGGTCGGCAGCAATGACCCGAATATCAGCCGCGTCTATCTGTCGGCTGTATGTCCGCCAATCACAATAATCGTCGTATCCTATCCACTATACACTATACTAAACAATACTCTACATACGCTAAGTAGTTATAATAAACTAGTATTAATATCTAATAGATTATGAACCGTTGCTATTGCTTAATCTGACATGACCGATTCGTTGGGTTGATCTAAGTAAATGCGAAATACGGGAGCTCTACGAGTTGCTTCTGAGCATGCGCAGGTGTTGCTTTGTATTGTGATCTAATCATACAAAAAAGTCAGTTCATGCTCCCTTTGAGATGCTTACATTGTGATGAGTAATTTCATGATCCGGAGATCATTAAAAAATTGCTTAATAGAAACTGCCTATTTTGATCCTGCAGCTAACTGTTCTGGTAATTCTTCATTAGCATGTCAAAGACCGGGAGCCATCACGGTTCAGTGCTCCATTTGTTCAGAGAGTCTGCTTCCAATGAGGATACAAAGCCTTGGTTAATTTACGCACTGAAATGCATGGAATTCACTAAACTTCTACAGAAAAAAAAATTAACAAATGTATTTACTAGTTTCATTGGTAAAGTGATTTAATTTCTCAATAACAGAGGTAAAATGATAAATAATATATTTTGCATAAATATAACGACGCCATAGTCTATAATAAGCCACATATCCAGGATGACACTTATTTAATAACATCAATTAATTATTCAATACATTTAGCACTTATATCACCAAACTTTTTCCTCGTAACTTAAGTTTGCGGAAAATAATAAATAATTATATCAAAGTATCAATTTATTATGTCTATCCTATTCGATATTATACCATATGAAATCTGTATCATTCTTTTGTATGAAATGATAGCTTATGTAGCTATAGCTAGCTAAACACTGTTATAAGTGCTAAGTAAAACAACTGATTTCACATTTTGTTCAATTTGAGTCCAAACTACACTTCCCAAAGTCCACAAGATTAAACACGTAAGAATTTATACATTACTCAATATGACTAATTTTAATGACATCAAACATATTATATGTTACTTCCTTAAGTCAAATGCATTTCAACGAATCTCCGAAGTATGTCAATTAATTATTTAGGTCATTCGTATTTATTGTGCCATGAATGACATAAAACAAATTTTCATGTGTACGTAAATGATTTATTACGAAAAATGATGAATGGAGCCAGCAAACAAGCATAAAATTTTACATTTGCTCATTTGTATGTCAGCTGGATATATTTTATTCATATATTTTAATCATAAATATATACATTTTTTTTTTAAATAATTTTTAAACTGGTAACCGCTAAATAGTGCAACGGTTTAAAATTCACCAAGTTAATTTAATAATTCTAGCTTGTAACCAAAACTACTCCAAGAATTTATTTAGGTAGTTTATTTAGTTAATCACGACTTACAAAACATTTAAAATATTATAAAACAAAAGCAAATATTTATACTTTCTGAAAATTATGCATTGTTTGCATAGTGACCCAAAACGAGTTTAAAAAAACTGCAGTTGACTAACTGTTTTAGATGGCAGACGATGATAGTGGACAAACATGTGTTAATCCTCACTTCCACGAAATTTTACTCATGACCATATTTCATTTGGTGAAAAAATGGACTCATTTTCTGTTGAAAAATTAATATCATTTCAGGTGTGTCTCACACTGTTATTGATTTTTATAACACTTGATAATGACAATCTTGTACTTACAAATGTTATAGAAAAACATCATGCTTGAATAG
>JARACY010004725.1:0-25384 GCA_029255725.1 Scrobipalpa atriplicella | reverse complement strand
CATTCAATCGTGTTTCGCGGAAAATCCATTACTTATGTAGCCATATTTAAATGGCACATAAGTATGGATTTCGCGAACACGATTGATGCAACTCAGTCGAAACGTCGAGCAGAAGTAATTATCGTTTTATTATCAAATCATGCGTGCTTAAAGACCCGTGTTAAATATTTATAGTAATTGGGCTGTCAAAATAATGAATAATGGTAAAATGATACCGTCCAATTTGCTTTTAAATTTAATTAAACAGCCTCATTTTCAGCCGTATAAACTCTGCTGTATTCTAAGCCAGAATCAATCCATCAGTTTTTATTGGCAAAATTCGTAACAGATGTTATTAATTATGCGGCTATATTGCTACCAGCCTACCGAGAAGCGCTATTGTTCTGTAGACAAAGCAGACTCTTCAAACACTGAAATCCGGCAGGACACAAAATGTTCCGTCGAGAAGGAAAATAAGAAAACGACAGGCAATTAAGGCTCGTATTTATAAAGCGATCTCAAGTTTGAGAGCAATATTAAGTGTGGATTTGACAGGCCGTTTTGTACTGAAATGATATTTCTGATTCAAACTCAAACTCGCTGTCACTCTTGAGAGCTAATTATAAATACGGGCCTAAGATTTGTTGAATGTCTAAATAGGCCATTGATGATGAATAAAAATAATAGCTATCATTTAAATGGCCACGATTCGGCGTAAAAAGATATAACTAAAATAAAATCATACCCGTCATTATCCGTCCTGAGCAAGCAGAAAAGATGAACTTATTATAATTCTATAGGCAGCTCAGCATCACGGAATGGTTTCATATTGCATCTTTAATCTCATCGATCAATATTAGCGATGCTGATTTGCGTATTTTGATGAGTCTGCGCTCAATTTGCTCAATTTATTTATTAAAATCAAATGAGCTAGTTTGTCCAATGATTAGCAAGTTGTAACAATAGAATGAGCATGGAAATATTCTATGTTCTATATTTTTAACACAAAGTTGACATTTGTCTGTTTATCACTTAGTGAGATTTCTCCAGTTTGGTTAGGACAGCTAAATCCACCTGATTGTCTGTCAAGTAAACGGATCCCGTGCTTCAGAGGGCACGTTAAGCCGTCGGTCAGGTACAGGTCGATGTTGCTCCACGTCCGTAGGAACTACCTTAAAAACCCTACACGTGACCCCGGGTAGTACCAAGAGTGCAAAATAACTGACTGCTGCACTGTCCTCTGCATCTCGCAGCAAATAAATGCCATACGATATATAAAATATTGTAATATAGTATTTCTTATTTCCAGGCTATCTGATGGGTCAAATAGCAGGGTTTGGGGTGACGGCCGGGGCTCACCGCTACTGGTGTCATCGATCGTTCAAAGCGAGCATGCCTCTACAAATCATACTCATGCTGTGCTATTCTACAGCTGGACAGGTGAGCAAAGTTTAAGTTTTATAATGTGCAAAAAGTATTGCGTTCCTTTTAACCACGCAATAGGTAGGTAGTGTAGTAGATAACGGTATTATATGTTTGAAACAAGGAAAGATACAAAAACTTCGCGCTACGAGATCCGAATCTACGACCACGGTGATCCGTGCTACAACTCTAACCAAGCTATTTCCGTTTTCAAACAAGAGAAATATTTTTGGTCTCTTGCTGTCTCTTGTTTTTCCGATTCCGAGAATTCTTTATTTTCGTGTTATACCTTGTATAATATCTTTGTAACGAAGAAACTCTGAAACTGCTGGACCGATTTTAAAAATTCTTACACCATTAGAAAGCACGGGACAACTCAATAAGCCGCAGGTGAAGCTGCGGCGCAATAAGCTAGTAGGTAAATTATAAACTAGCAAAAAATGAGACGAGCAGGCAAAGCTCTCGATCTGCTGTTTTTTAAATCGTAAAATGAAAAGTAACTTGATTCATCCCACAGGGAAAATAGTTCTGCTTTTATTTTCCAGTTCATTATTATGCTAGACAGCGAGGAAGAAGAAATAATTAAGTTTTTCCTCACAGGGATAGGATGAGCTATTTATATTTTATTCTTTGTTAATGTTATAATTCAGATAATAAAGATTTCTTCGCACAAGGAAACGAGAACTTTCTCTCTTTGTTAAACCTCAGAAACGACCTAAAATTAAAACGTTTTTACTGTCGTCGCTGCCAAAGGGTTAAAAAAAATGCTGACCAACTTTCACACTACGGCGTTCATCAGTAGTGCGTAACTTGTCTCTGTTTTACGAATTATAAAAACATAAAATTCTTTTTATTTTATTTTATGTGTGTTATCTATGAGTACCTACCTATTTTCATAAAAATATATCTGTTCTGCACAATCCCCGAATCGTTATGATCATCATCATCATCAACAGTCAGCCATCAATCATCATCATTATCGACATTATCATAGCTGTCATCATCATAGAGATATTCATCTTGATCAGTCATCAATTCATCATCATGATCAGTCATCACTATCATGTTCATCATCATTTTAATCATCAGTAATCATCATCATCATCATCAGTCATACATAATCATCAGTCATCATCGTCGGCGTCGTCATCATCATCATCGTACTGGGAATAATACGCAGACTACCACAGGGGCACCTCCTGCTCATATCCTGTGAGAAATGCAGCCATATTTTATTGACGTCGTCGGGTTTTGGTTGCTCATTTTGCGGACTGGCAATTTGTCAATGCCATGCCACTCCGTGGAATGATCGTTTTACATGGGTACCGGCCAAACCCTAAATGCGGCATTTGACCGTGTCGTGATGATCGTTTTACAACGCTCATTGGCTGAAATAAAAGGACAATTCACAGATTGTGTGTTTTGCAAATGCAATGCACAATCCCCGGAGTGTCTCTTTTTTTCGGACAATGAGCAAATTCGGGGATTGTGCGGAACAGATATATTTTTATGAAAATAGGTAGGTACTCATAGATAACACACATAAAATAAAATAAAAAGAATTTTATGTTTTTATAATTCGTAAAACAGAGACAAGTTACGCACTACTGATGAACGCCGTAGTGTGAAAGTTGGTCAGCATTTTTTTTAACCCTTTGCAGCGACGACAGTAAAAACGTTTTAATTTTAGGTCGTTTCTGAGGTTTAACAAAGAGAGAAAGTTCTCGTTTCCTTGTGCGAAGAAATCTTTATTATCTGAATTATAACATTAACAAAGAATAAAATATAAATAGCTCATCCTATCCCTGTGAGGAAAAACTTAATTATTCTTCTTCCTCGCTGTCTAGCATAATAATGAACTGGAAAATAAAAGCAGAACTATTTTCCCTGTGGGATGAATCAAGTTACTTTTCATTTTACGATTTAAAAAACAGCAGATCGAGAGCTTTGCCTGCTCGTCTCATTTTTTGCTAGTTTATAATTTACCTACTAGCTTATTGCGCCGCAGCTTCACCTGCGGCTTATTGAGTTGTCCCGTGCTTTCTAATGGTGTAAGAATTTTTAAAATCGGTCCAGCAGTTTCAGAGTTTCTTCGTTACAAAGATATTATACAAGGTATAACACGAAAATAAAGAATTCTCGGAATCGGAAAAACAAGAGACAGCAAGAGACCAAAAATATTTCTCTTGTTTGAAAACGGAAATAGCTTGGTTAGAGTTGTAGCACGGATCACCGTGGTCGTAGATTCGGATCTCGTAGCGCGAAGTTTTTGTATCTTTCCTTGTTTCAAACATATAATACCGTTATCTACTACACTACCTACCTATTGCGTGGTTAAAAGGAACGCAATACTTTTTGCACATTATAAAACTTAAACTTTACTCACCTGTCCAGCTGTAGAATAGCACAGCATGAGTATGATTTGTAGAGGCATGCTCGCTTTGAACGATCGATGACACCAGTAGCGGTGAGCCCCGGCCGTCACCCCAAACCCTGCTATTTGACCCATCAGATAGCCTGGAAATAAGAAATACTATATTACAATATTTTATATATCGTATGGCATTTATTTGCTGCGAGATGCAGAGGACAGTGCAGCAGTCAGTTATTTTGCACTCTTGGTACTACCCGGGGTCACGTGTAGGGTTTTTAAGGTAGTTCCTACGGACGTGGAGCAACATCGACCTGTACCTGACCGACGGCTTAACGTGCCCTCTGAAGCACGGGATCCGTTTACTTGACAGACAATCAGGTGGATTTAGCTGTCCTAACCAAACTGGAGAAATCTCACTAAGTGATAAACAGACAAATGTCAACTTTGTGTTAAAAATATAGAACATAGAATATTTCCATGCTCATTCTATTGTTACAACTTGCTAATCATTGGACAAACTAGCTCATTTGATTTTAATAAATAAATTGAGCCAAATTGAGCGCAGACTCATCAAAATACGCAAATCAGCATCGCTAATATTGATCGATGAGATTAAAGATGCAATATGAAACCATTCCGTGATGCTGAGCTGCCTATAGAATTATAATAAGTTCATCTTTTCTGCTTGCTCAGGACGGATAATGACGGGTATGATTTTATTTTAGTTATATCTTTTTACGCCGAATCGTGGCCATTTAAATGATAGCTATTATTTTTATTCATCATCAATGGCCTATTTAGACATTCAACAAATCTTAGGCCCGTATTTATAAAGCGATCTCAAGTTTGAGAGCAATATTAAGTGTGGATTTGACAGGCCGTTTTGTACTGAAATGATATTTCTGATTCAAACTCAAACTCGCTGTCACTCTTGAGAGCTAATTATAAATACGGGCCTAAGATTTGTTGAATGTCTAAATAGGCCATTGATGATGAATAAAAATAATAGCTATCATTTAAATGGCCACGATTCGGCGTAAAAAGATATAACTAAAATAAAATCATACCCGTCATTATCCGTCCTGAGCAAGCAGAAAAGATGAACTTATTATAATTCTATAGGCAGCTCAGCATCACGGAATGGTTTCATATTGCATCTTTAATCTCATCGATCAATATTAGCGATGCTGATTTGCGTATTTTGATGAGTCTGCGCTCAATTTGGCTCAATTTATTTATTAAAATCAAATGAGCTAGTTTGTCCAATGATTAGCAAGTTGTAACAATAGAATGAGCATGGAAATATTCTATGTTCTATATTTTTAACACAAAGTTGACATTTGTCTGTTTATCACTTAGTGAGATTTCTCCAGTTTGGTTAGGACAGCTAAATCCACCTGATTGTCTGTCAAGTAAACGGATCCCGTGCTTCAGAGGGCACGTTAAGCCGTCGGTCAGGTACAGGTCGATGTTGCTCCACGTCCGTAGGAACTACCTTAAAAACCCTACACGTGACCCCGGGTAGTACCAAGAGTGCAAAATAACTGACTGCTGCACTGTCCTCTGCATCTCGCAGCAAATAAATGCCATACGATATATAAAATATTGTAATATAGTATTTCTTATTTCCAGGCTATCTGATGGGTCAAATAGCAGGGTTTGGGGTGACGGCCGGGGCTCACCGCTACTGGTGTCATCGATCGTTCAAAGCGAGCATGCCTCTACAAATCATACTCATGCTGTGCTATTCTACAGCTGGACAGGTGAGCAAAGTTTAAGTTTTATAATGTGCAAAAAGTATTGCGTTCCTTTTAACCACGCAATAGGTAGGTAGTGTAGTAGATAACGGTATTATATGTTTGAAACAAGGAAAGATACAAAAACTTCGCGCTACGAGATCCGAATCTACGACCACGGTGATCCGTGCTACAACTCTAACCAAGCTATTTCCGTTTTCAAACAAGAGAAATATTTTTGGTCTCTTGCTGTCTCTTGTTTTTCCGATTCCGAGAATTCTTTATTTTCGTGTTATACCTTGTATAATATCTTTGTAACGAAGAAACTCTGAAACTGCTGGACCGATTTTAAAAATTCTTACACCATTAGAAAGCACGGGACAACTCAATAAGCCGCAGGTGAAGCTGCGGCGCAATAAGCTAGTAGGTAAATTATAAACTAGCAAAAAATGAGACGAGCAGGCAAAGCTCTCGATCTGCTGTTTTTTAAATCGTAAAATGAAAAGTAACTTGATTCATCCCACAGGGAAAATAGTTCTGCTTTTATTTTCCAGTTCATTATTATGCTAGACAGCGAGGAAGAAGAATAATTAAGTTTTTCCTCACAGGGATAGGATGAGCTATTTATATTTTATTCTTTGTTAATGTTATAATTCAGATAATAAAGATTTCTTCGCACAAGGAAACGAGAACTTTCTCTCTTTGTTAAACCTCAGAAACGACCTAAAATTAAAACGTTTTTACTGTCGTCGCTGCCAAAGGGTTAAAAAAAATGCTGACCAACTTTCACACTACGGCGTTCATCAGTAGTGCGTAACTTGTCTCTGTTTTACGAATTATAAAAACATAAAATTCTTTTTATTTTATTTTATGTGTGTTATCTATGAGTACCTACCTATTTTCATAAAAATATATCTGTTCCGCACAATCCCCGAATTTGCTCATTGTCCGAAAAAAAGAGACACTCCGGGGATTGTGCATTGCATTTGCAAAACACACAATCTGTGAATTGTCCTTTTATTTCAGCCAATGAGCGTTGTAAAACGATCATCACGACACGGTCAAATGCCGCATTTAGGGTTTGGCCGGTACCCATGTAAAACGATCATTCCACGGAGTGGCATGGCATTGACAAATTGCCAGTCCGCAAAATGAGCAACCAAAACCCGACGACGTCAATAAAATATGGCTGCATTTCTCACAGGATATGAGCAGGAGGTGCCCCTGTGGTAGTCTGCGTATTATTCCCAGTACGATGATGATGATGACGACGCCGACGATGATGACTGATGATTATGTATGACTGATGATGATGATGATTACTGATGATTAAAATGATGATGAACATGATAGTGATGACTGATCATGATGATGAATTGATGACTGATCAAGATGAATATCTCTATGATGATGACAGCTATGATAATGTCGATAATGATGATGATTGATGGCTGACTGTTGATGATGATGATGATCATAACGATTCGGGGATTGTGCAGAACAGATATATTTTTATGAAAATAGGTAGGTACTCATAGATAACACACATAAAATAAAATAAAAAGAATTTTATGTTTTTATAATTCGTAAAACAGAGACAAGTTACGCACTACTGATGAACGCCGTAGTGTGAAAGTTGGTCAGCATTTTTTTTAACCCTTTGGCAGCGACGACAGTAAAAACGTTTTAATTTTAGGTCGTTTCTGAGGTTTAACAAAGAGAGAAAGTTCTCGTTTCCTTGTGCGAAGAAATCTTTATTATCTGAATTATAACATTAACAAAGAATAAAATATAAATAGCTCATCCTATCCCTGTGAGGAAAAACTTAATTATTCTTCTTCCTCGCTGTCTAGCATAATAATGAACTGGAAAATAAAAGCAGAACTATTTTCCCTGTGGGATGAATCAAGTTACTTTTCATTTTACGATTTAAAAAACAGCAGATCGAGAGCTTTGCCTGCTCGTCTCATTTTTTGCTAGTTTATAATTTACCTACTAGCTTATTGCGCCGCAGCTTCACCTGCGGCTTATTGAGTTGTCCCGTGCTTTCTAATGGTGTAAGAATTTTTAAAATCGGTCCAGCAGTTTCAGAGTTTCTTCGTTACAAAGATATTATACAAGGTATAACACGAAAATAAAGAATTCTCGGAATCGGAAAAACAAGAGACAGCAAGAGACCAAAAATATTTCTCTTGTTTGAAAACGGAAATAGCTTGGTTAGAGTTGTAGCACGGATCACCGTGGTCGTAGATTCGGATCTCGTAGCGCGAAGTTTTTGTATCTTTCCTTGTTTCAAACATATAATACCGTTATCTACTACACTACCTACCTATTGCGTGGTTAAAAGGAACGCAATACTTTTTGCACATTATAAAACTTAAACTTTGCTCACCTGTCCAGCTGTAGAATAGCACAGCATGAGTATGATTTGTAGAGGCATGCTCGCTTTGAACGATCGATGACACCAGTAGCGGTGAGCCCCGGCCGTCACCCCAAACCCTGCTATTTGACCCATCAGATAGCCTGGAAATAAGAAATACTATATTACAATATTTTATATATCGTATGGCATTTATTTGCTGCGAGATGCAGAGGACAGTGCAGCAGTCAGTTATTTTGCACTCTTGGTACTACCCGGGGTCACGTGTAGGGTTTTTAAGGTAGTTCCTACGGACGTGGAGCAACATCGACCTGTACCTGACCGACGGCTTAACGTGCCCTCTGAAGCACGGGATCCGTTTACTTGACAGACAATCAGGTGGATTTAGCTGTCCTAACCAAACTGGAGAAATCTCACTAAGTGATAAACAGACAAATGTCAACTTTGTGTTAAAAATATAGAACATAGAATATTTCCATGCTCATTCTATTGTTACAACTTGCTAATCATTGGACAAACTAGCTCATTTGATTTTAATAAATAAATTGAGCCAAATTGAGCGCAGACTCATCAAAATACGCAAATCAGCATCGCTAATATTGATCGATGAGATTAAAGATGCAATATGAAACCATTCCGTGATGCTGAGCTGCCTATAGAATTATAATAAGTTCATCTTTTCTGCTTGCTCAGGACGGATAATGACGGGTATGATTTTATTTTAGTTATATCTTTTTACGCCGAATCGTGGCCATTTAAATGATAGCTATTATTTTTATTCATCATCAATGGCCTATTTAGACATTCAACAAATCTTAGGCCCGTATTTATAATTAGCTCTCAAGAGTGACAGCGAGTTTGAGTTTGAATCAGAAATATCATTTCAGTACAAAACGGCCTGTCAAATCCACACTTAATATTGCTCTCAAACTTGAGATCGCTTTATAAATACGAGCCTTAATTGCCTGTCGTTTTCTTATTTTCCTTCTCGACGGAACATTTTGTGTCCTGCCGGATTTCAGTGTTTGAAGAGTCTGCTTTGTCTACAGAACAATAGCGCTTCTCGGTAGGCTGGTAGCAATATAGCCGCATAATTAATAACATCTGTTACGAATTTTGCCAATAAAAACTGATGGATTGATTCTGGCTAGAATACAGCAGAGTTTTACGGCTGAAAATGAGGCTGTTTAATTAAATTTAAAAGCAAATTGGACGGTATCATTTTACCATTATTCATTATTTTGACAGCCCAATTACTATAAATATTTAACACGGGTCTTTAAGCACGCATGGATTTGATAATAAAACGATAATTACTTCTGCTCGACGTTTCGACTGAGTTGCATCAATCGTGTTCGCGAAATCCATACTTATGTGCCATTTAAAATATGGTACATTGTACAAAGCGCGGAAGCCTTCTTAAACAAACATTAGGTGTTATTTTTCTATATTATGATTACTTAATAAAATATTCGTTATGTACCTGCCTTGCTGTACTGACTTAAACAAAATGAGATCTCATTTTCTGCCATAACCATGAAAGAACAGAATATGACGGTACTAGCATTGTGGTGTTTGTTTCTGAACGAAATTTTAACTGACAGGATAAAAATTTGTTCGTTCTCTTTCTCATGGCAGAAAATGACAGATAATTATGGTCTTGTTTTAATTCAATCGTGTTTCCGTCGAATCAGGGCCAAAAACACACAACAAAATGTTCGTAGAATAACTATCTCACTGCGACAAGCATTTATTAACTCACCGAAAGCGACGGACTGCCACCTCGGGACGCCTCCGCGGGCGAGGTGATAAATGAACCCAAAAACCGCCGCGAAGTGGTACGCGCTGATGACTATTATGTTAATCCACCGCAGGGCAGTCTCAAAGCCCATCCTTTTCTCCCATTCCCTTACAGGAGCAAAGAAAGCAGGCTCGTGTTTTGGGCGCGTTTGATCGTAAACACTTCCGCAGTGTAGTGTTTTCGCTTTCTGTGTCTCGTTGTTGTTGTCTAAGGCAGGCTCTGTCAGTCTGTGGGATAAGTTGCATTGTTTGCACGGCGTGGGCGACGGAGGTTTCTCCACCAGTGAAACTTGAGTTATCGTAGCGGGCGGCATTTTCTGTAAAGAGACATTGAAGTTTAAAAACATAGCACATTTTAAACAATTTTATTCCTCTAACGTTGTATTTAGCATATAGCTATTAGAAAATTAAAGTGTATTGAAGCCTCAAATTAGGTAAACAGTTTTCATTATGAACTTAGAAAGAAAGTCAAGTACGGTAGTACCGTAGTACGGTGGGACGAAATCAATCTGCGAGTTTCGTAGCTGTTTACTACGCCGTAGCAAAAGTCTACGATATAGGATTAGAAACATTGTATAAAGTGCACTAGGCTGGTGTTTAGTACCATGAGATAATTTTAGTTTTTATGGTTTCGTACCCAAAGAGAAAAACAGGACCCTATTATTGAGACTTCGCTGTCTGTCCGTCCGTTTTTCCGTCCGTCTGTCCGTTCGTCTGTTACCAGGCTGTATCTCATGAACCATAATAGCTAGACAGTTGAAATTTTCGCAGATGATGTATTTCTGTTGCCGCTATATCAGCAAATACTAAAAATAGTATAAAATAAATATTTAAGGGGGGGCTCCCATACAACAAACTTTTACGGTGTACCCGTTTCCCGGATTTTGATGAAATTCGATGCTAAGACCTGAAATAACATCATGGCAGTTTTCACGCTACATTTGACGCTACCAAGTTTCTTATCTTAGGCTCGTATTTATAAAGTGATCTCAAGATTGAGAGCAATATTAAGTATTGATTTGACAGGTCGTTTTGTACTGAAATGACATATCTGATACGAACTCAAATTCGCTGTCACTCTTGAGAGCTGATTATAAATACGACCCTTAGTGACCATAAAATTATGGGGTTCAGATGAAATATCAGCACTTTGTTTTATGACTTCTAGTATCCAAAATGGCCGCCATAAAAACAAAGACTGGGGCTTTAAGTTTGAGAAATAAGACAGTGTTGTGGAAGACAATAGTTAGAACAGTGTTGTGGAAGACAATAGTTAGAAACGTTTGAGTTTGCTTCAAAAGCGGTTTGATTAATTACCCGGGGACTATTTGTAATAGTAATATGACACTAAAGTAGTGTTGTTGCGATATCAATTGTTTATCGATGGTATCGAGATCTAGCGTGGACTTGAAAATCAGCGATACTATCGATACGTAGTCAAATTAAAGCTCCATTTATTTGCTGGATGCATACTACTTTTTTTTTTTTTTGCTGGACTGGCAGCGATAAAAAAAATAGAATGTGTCAGTTGCATTTCCTCCCGGGCATGTTGTAGAAACCAGCTAACGAATTTGAGAGTTTAAGTACTTTGTAATTTAGGCGATGGGCTGACCTGTCACTACATCAATACACAGATCTATCTGAAATAACCCTAATAACTTGTCAGACGTGATAGGACGATCTTTGTTTAGATCGTTAACGCTCTGCCTACCCCATTAGTTAGGGTAAAGGCGTGATTTTATGTATGTATGTAAATTTTTGAGTGTAGATATTTTTGATCGATAGGTAGTAAACAATCGGTATTGCAACATCACTGATATATACCTAGAGCATACACTACCTATGCCACAAGCTTCTAGTTTACTCCTTTGTCGAGTCGCGTGTGTAATGTAACTAGTAACTTAGTTTATTTTCAGGTTAAGCTGGGTTAACTTTGAGAACTTAGCACAGCAAGTTCATAGTTAATTATGAAAATACAATCTTCAGGTTTCTATCAAAGCTACATACACATGCACATGATACGAGGCTGTATGGCTTTGTTCCTTTGCCTATCCTCTAACTAATGGATGAATGAAAAAAAAAAATGCACATGATACTTAACTGAAGAAAATCTATACTTATATTGTAAATGTGAAAATGTGTTTGTATGTATGTATGTATGTATGTATGTAAACTTTATTGTACCTTCTTATAGTTAACCTTTGATAAACCCAGAGGAAACTGAATTTACAGGTAAACTAAGGTAGGTAGGTACTTGTTTGTTTGTTTGTTTGTTAGTTTGTCCTTGTTTCACGTCGCAATAGAGCGTGGGCAATGTCGGTATGGCATTTTTTTATAGAGAGTTTTTTAGCGGCTGGAGAGTGACATAGGCTACTTTTCACCGCGGGAAAATAGCTCATTCCCTACGGAAAACTCATTAAGCCGCGGGTGAAACCGCGGGGCGGAAGGCAAGTAAATAAATAAATTACCGACGCTCTTTTGGCTATTATTTTCTTTGTTTCTTTTCTTTTGTTAGTTCTCAATAATTATTATGTTTAATAGCCAATGTTACTTCTGGACCTTTTAGCTTATCTAGTACTAAATGACGATAGTTTAGAGTTTATCCATTACGAACAGATAAATCTTTTGTAGGTATTTTTAATATTAGACTGCTATTTGATACCTAGTCGGTGTTAGACAAAATTAAGTTTTATTTCATGTATTAAAAATAGCTTTTTGAAAACCAAATGCAAATAAGTTTCAAAAATGCTTGTGTATTCAGATCTGCACAACTTGCATATTCAAGCAATTGGTTTGTCTCTTCCGAATCAAACCGAATCCCGTAGATCTTGGGTTTTCCAACGTGTGCTGGAATTCATTAGAATTTAATTTAAATAGAGAACGGGAAGCCATTTCGAATTACGAGTAAGATCCAATTAACTTACTCGCCACTTCCTTTATTTGCCCACGTGTAAGACACGAATCTTAACTAAATCGTCACTTCCGTTATTTGCCCACGTGTAAGTGATTTTATATCCTCTTTGTAAGACACGAATCTTAACTAAATGCTTTTCTTGAGACTTCCTGTTCTTAGATGTAAATGCGTTTCTTTGCTAAGGTTAGTCACGTTTTTGAATTTATACAAGTTTATTTCGGAGAACTCTCTCCGAAATAAACTTGTATAAATTCAAAAGCCCACTCGCGCTAACTGACATGAATAAAAAAAAACCTCTATACCAAATTACCACAAATTCAAACAGTTTGCAGTTTGTTTGTATGCGAAAGTAAATTATTTTTTTACATTATCCAAAATAAATAAATATTATGCAGTACAGTTTTTTTGTCAGACCATGATTTCAGTTTTCACGCTGTCTTCCAAAGTAACCCTTGTGTAAACTCAAGCTGAGTCTACGTAAATGTTCTCTATGCAGACGACGTTTATGTAATGTAAAGTAGTGTCAAGTCTTTTAACGCTAAAGGATGTCAATTCCAGAAATCACAAGCTTCTGCACGCTTGCACTGGCGTGATGCCTGGGTAGTTAAGGGGATTCCATACGGCAAATGGTTGTTTTTGAGTTTTATTCCTCCTAAACGAATCAATGACAAAATCCAAAATAAATAGTTCATTGCTTACAATTTAAAAATATTCTAGTTCATAAATAACCTATGCTTAAAAATATTGGAAGTGAAGCTGTTTTTATCAATATATTTCTTATCCCTCCCGATTTAGAGTACATGGAATTTGTTTTCAGTAAAAATACTAACCAACTTGTAATTACGTAACAAGTAATCTTAACAAACATGGCCGCTTTATCTGTTGTGTTGTGGCCCTTAGGGCCCTACCTCATTACTAAAAAGATATCCTAAAAACACTTAACGGAAGACGGTGATGGATGAGTGATATTAAATAGCTTTAAGGACACGGTGAAGAGATTAATGTGGATAGGACTATCCACATACTTATACAGGATTAGTTTTTATTCAGTAGGTAAGCAAATAAAGTCGTCATTTTGTATGGGGAAATCAATTATTTTTTCGTTTTCCAGAATTTCTTTGTAAAGGTTGTTCAGTTTCGTCGTCTGGGCAACCCCTATCAGTTTGCGTAGATACTGATTAAAAAATAACCCTGGTATATCCACATCAGTCTGAGTTTATTATGGGATTTGGTATATTGGAATTTAAGCGATGGATTAGTAACCGAAGACGGTGCATTTTCAATATTTCAAAAGAGTATAACAATAATCTTCATTTTCAGCTATAATGCGGCTACTCAGCTTGTTTACAACATGGCTATGTGCGGTTGCCAGTGGAAAAGACGCCAGATGTCCATCCAGCGCAGTAGCGCCACTGTCCTACCTCCTAGAACATGCAGTCTGGCGAGGGTGGCATCAGGTCATCATATATACTCCAGACATTGAACCAGGTAAGGATCTAACATGCTACTTAGATTGTATAAAAACCGGGATCTGACACTGCAAATCTCTGCTGCAAATGTAGCAAAAATCGCCTAGTAGGTATTGGCTGACGCAATCATGACGCAATGCAACTGATTAATTAAATTAAAATAAATTAATTAGCCAATCAGTGTGTTAGAAAGGGAGCACGTGACTGACACATACAGGCAGAAATATTGTGACAACCGAAAAAAAGTTTCATTCATTTGCCCCCACATGCCCATTCCATAGCATAAGTTGCTATTTTCCTTGATCTACTTAAGTACTTAGTTAGTTTCCAAAAGTTTCTGAAAATATAATAAAGTACCTATATGGGTATTGAAATTTCTATAATATTACACATCGTTACTGAACGTTTTCATCTTTGATCAAAACTGCAATTTCTGATAACTGAAAACATGAAATGTGAATTCTAAGAAATGTAATGTACGAGTAAGTTGCCGAGAATATGAACGTACCTATCTCACACAGAACTTCAGGTATTTCTTACAAAACTAATACAATGAGCATAGTTCGAGGACTATATTCACTTTGATGATGACCTAGTACTGAAACTCCGGCGTCATTCCGGAAACCAGCTTTTCAAGATTTATTTATTCATGGAATCCAGATATACCTACATAAATTCACGAAAGACGACACCATTTAGCATTATTTAAGGCGAGTAACTTCACTATAACAGGATTAAAACCAGCTGTTGTATGTCTGTCTCTATTTTATATAAATTTTAGAAAGTGACTGGACCATACTATAAAGGTCAGTTGTGTTTACAACAGAATCGCCACAAAATTTTAGATAAATCGTGTTTTCTCCGAATCGGAGTTGCTGTACCTAATTTGATTTCACATGGCTAACATCAGCAGCGTTAATAGGTGGATAATGGGCGGAAGGAAGGTCGTGAGCCTGCCTATTTCCACCCCCGAGGCTCGTCATAGATAAGAATGAGCAGGTTACATACATGCATAACATTATTATAGTCCTTGCGGGGTAGGGAAAATATGCAATACGCTGAAAGTCTCATACTGTTCTCCTACCGTATTTCCCAAAAGAAAAGTAGCTGCACTGCAACACTGCGCATGCGCAGTCTATTTTGTATCACTCGCAATAAATTGATTTCACAAGGCCATATTCAGCACTAACAGGCGATTATATCGTTGTTTTATCTCTTGACTGCTGCTCGGCCATACTTGTGTGTATATAGGTAAATGTACACTAATAAAGCAATGTGCGTGAGTTTGGAATAGTAAACCTGTCACACAAGGGCGCATGTTGGTACGCACAACAAGTCAATAGATAAAACAAACAACTACATATATGATTAAAAAATAATCCCAACGGAAATACGAAAAGAAACCTTTGCGCCTCTTTTCCTTATAATGAATATTTGTTACAGAATTGTATTCCAATTTCTCTATACAAAAATTATAGTTTTTTGCACAGTATAATAGGTTTGTAAGTAAATTATTTTGTTTGAATTCGTTTAGAAATTACCTACATAAATAAAAAGTCTATTAACTAGGATCTTGATTTATTGTATGTAAGTATAGGTTATGTAGATACCTTAATAGATAATAGATAGTTTGCAATTAATATTGCACTATCTGCAAATACTATTTGAATACATATTTGAAGACGAGGTATATTGGTTTCATGGGCGAGTTTATTAATCAGCATGAAATTGTTTGCTCTGCAAACATCAATCCACATTTAATAGCTTGCTCCACAAGCCACACCACTTGCTCGCGAGAGCAGTTAATGCAGGCAACCGACAACGCAGTCAGGGTTGCGGACTACTGGGCTAGGGAAATTTAAAGAAAAAGAAAGATAAGGTGTATTCTTGTCATCGACTCGATAGAAGAAGAAGCACCGTAGATATTGCTAATGTGTTCGGGAGTTCTATGACACTTTGTAAGGATAAAAAACATAGAGTGTATTAAAAGACAAAAACGTACTTTCTGTAATTTACATTAACAATTAACAAACGCGACTTTCGACGGTTTGCCTGTCACGAGGAACACCCGAAGCATAAAAGGATGTTGACTGGGTAGCTTGAAAAATTCAAAACGTTTATACTTAAAACTGATGGCTAAAAATATTGTGGGTTTCATTCATCATTAAAAAAAAATGCACATTTAGATTTTAATAATCGAGTTAAAAGTATATAAGTTATTTATTTGAGTAATTAATATTTACTAAAATGTGACGTCATAACTCACTATTTTCATATAAAAAAGCGTTTTTGACATTTCATAAAAAGTTGCTGATTTGACTAGTAGTCAAATAGCGTTCTATGAAATGTAATAAAAAACAAGAAGTAGGTATTATTTGTATGTATTAGTCGTTGCGTATTTCAAATAAAAAGGACCTTTTGGCGCGTTTATTTGATAAAATTAAGTACATATTTTTCCGCGTGTTGTAAGTACAGTTGTGGAAAACTTTGTAAATTATTATGTTTGATTTGTTTCTATGTTTGTTATGCTTGATACACTGATTCAGCAATATTAATAGGTACTGGGTTACCGGACAATTTCTGTATAAAATAATTATCACGTACTGTAAAGAGGCATGCTATATTTAACATCTAGCTAGTTAAATAAAAGCTTAACTTGGATGCAATTATCGGAAATATGCGAATTCCAAATTCAGTCGTCGATATGTTAACTGATAACAACAATATTATTATATAATTACGAACATTGAATACTTTCATGACATAACTTCGTGTCTTTACAGGTACCTATTAAGTACTTTCTTTCTAGCGAATGCAAAACGCAACACGGTTTATCTCCAATTGTAACTAAAGGGGTACTAACATTTCTGGCATAGTGTGTATGGCGACCCTTACATTAAAAAAAAAAGAAAACGGCGCACGATAAAACCTAAACAGTTCAATTTTACAAGTAAATACAAACCTAAAATATAATTATTTAATTAAAAATCACAAAGGCTATTTTTCATTTATATTTGTGTGTAGAATCGAATGGTTTAGGTTTGATCGTGTGCCGTGACTT
Organism: Scrobipalpa atriplicella; assembly: GCA_029255725.1. Classification (NCBI taxonomy): domain Eukaryota; kingdom Metazoa; phylum Arthropoda; class Insecta; order Lepidoptera; family Gelechiidae; genus Scrobipalpa; species Scrobipalpa atriplicella. Next base: position 8,249 of record JARACY010004725.1, on the reverse strand, counting down.
TGATAAACAAAGATAAGCGTCGCCATTCACAGTAGGCCAGGCTCCTCAAAATGTTACTTCCCCTTTTGAGAATGAACCTTGCTCCTTCTTTTTTTTTATTATCTGGAAAAATTCTCCAAAAAATTAGGAAAATTATTCTGTTTTTAGTTTTTTAATATCTTTATTAATGACTGAGATATTAAAGCTCAAAGTGAGCTCTTCCGCACGAAGAGAGTGGCAGACGGCCTAATATTCAATCGCTCGCAGTGACGTCATCTGTATACGCGGTGCACTACGTAGTACTAGTAAGTATGTATAGAAGTTTAAATCGCGAAAGTTGATATTTGTCAATGTACTATTTTGTGAGTTTTCCTCAGTTGATTAGGTTGTAGGGCTGCAGCATCATCACCTGATATTATACAGGGTGTAAAAAAAGTACTAGGTTCCTTTAAACCACATGTTCTACTAATGATACCAAACAACTTTCCCAAAGTTTCACAAAAATTTTCGCTCGAAGAAAAAATTGCCTTTTCCATACAAAACTGCAGATCCTGGAGAGCATCTTTGTATGGAAAAGGCAAAAAAAAGTTTAGAGCTAAAATTTTTGTGCTTTGGGAAAGTTGTTTGGTATCATTAATAGAACATGTGGTTTAAAGGAATATAATTAGTACTTTTTTTTACACCCTGTATAATAAAATGAAAGATCCTCGAAAACACGTTAAGGTGGCAGTCCCGATCGTTGTCTTTAATCTATATCTGCGAAAGGTACCTATATATTTTAATCCAAAAAAATTATGGCGATCCGCAAATATTTTTTATTTTTTGAATGTTATTCGGGAAGGAGATTGCCTGCCGTCATAGGACTTATTAATATTTTAAAGCTACTTAATGTAGCAGCCCGCGTGCCGGGGTTGTTAGACGGGACTACTAAATATACTTTAAACGAGATATTTTAGTATGATCACCATCTTGAAAAAATAACTAAGGCCGGTATTTATAATCAGCTCTCAAGAGTGACAGCGAGTTTGAGTTCGTATCAGAAATGTCATTCCAGTACAAAATTACCTGTCAAATCCGCACTCAATATTGCTCTCAATCTTGAGATCGCTTTATAAATACGAGCCTTAGTCTCAAAAATTACATGTCAGAGGTTAAAAACTATGATGAACACTGATGTCAGAGGTTTACAACTATGATAAAACCTTATGACAGAGTTTTTGAACCGCCTAAATAGTTCACCTAATATGCCTCTATCATGGTTTGTGTACCTACCACTATCAAAGACAACGATCGGGCCTGCCACCTTAACGTGCCTTCCGAGGAGCGGATTTTTTTATTTTACGTCAGGTGATGCAGCCTATAACGTCATAACCAAACTGAGAAAATTCCTACAAAGTAATAAATTAACATATATCAACTTTATGATCCCCCCGTGGGAATCGAATACACGACCTGCGGATTGAGAGCTAAGTAGACATTCGGGAGCAGGACTACTAGACCACAGAGGCAGTTCACAACTCAGAATAACAAAATATTTGCGTGAAAATTAATATTTTTATGCGTGAAACAAATATAACGCAATATAAACCACAGTACTGCATACGCCGCTTTCACAGTTCGCCGCCGCGGCATGTTTAAAGATGACGTCACATCGGCGACACCGCGAGCACCCGTAATTTCAGAAATTGAAAAAAGATGCATTAACTTCTCGCGGTCATATCTCTGGAAATACTGCATGTATCGAGCTGAAATAAAAACTAGGGTAATCTACATGATCTAAACACTAATATAAGGTATGTTATAACGTGATATTCGAACCTAGGAGTCTTGTCCATCCCGGAAGTCGATTTCCTGGTATTTTATCTACTGCTCCAGAAAACACAAACTTCTTCAAAACTTTTTCTTTCATCGGGATTTTAAAAAGAGAACAGTATTAAAAACTTACCTCTCTCGATGTTCTGTTCTATTTTTTTCAAGAACTTGATCTTTTTCACGATTATGTCACATTTAAATTTGAAAATGGAATTCGCACAGCACAGCTCGACGCACGGATGGCGCGAAGTTGCAAACTGCCAGTGTGTGATCCGAGTTCTTTTGCGTTCCGTTTCAGGCACGTCTTTAGATAAACGTGCTGACTCTACTGCGATAGCGTGCGCTTTTGCCTAAAATTGTAGAGATAATCACGTTTTTCTTCATGATACAATGCATTGATATATAGTGTATAAAATGTGCTGCGTTCTTTTAAACCACATTATGTTCTACTACTAATAAGTCTAACAACTTTCCCAAAGCGCACAAAAATTGACTCGACAATAGATTCTCTTCTCAAAGTAGAAGATGAGGTGAGCATTTTTGTGTGGAGAATGTTTTTTTTTTGAGTTATAAATTTTATGCTTGGTAAAGACGTTTGTGATCGTTAGTTAAACTTGTAACTGACTCCGTGATATAGTGGTCTGAGCCGTGGGGTCCCGATCCAGAGGTCCTGGGTTCGATTCCCAGAAGGAGGGACAGAGTTAATATTTGTCTATTTATCACTTTGTGAGATTTTCCCTAGTTTGGTTACGTCAATGCAGGCTGAATACACCTGATAGTCTGTTGTAAACGGATTTCGTACTTCGGAGGGCACGTTAAGCCGTCGGTCCCGTAATCCTTGTGGTTTAGAGGAACGTTAATACTTACCCTGTTTATGATATTCGATGATTTCATTCGATGAGTTTATTTTTCCTCATTCTACTAATTAGGGTGTTCCTAGTCTGCTGCCTAATCTAAAGGGCGTTTTTCAAAAAAAGTGTACTTTGCATTTTAGGCATGTCCCAGACATTACAATTGACATTATTAATTCAGTAAGAATCAGACACTATGTAATCTGGTTTCATTTATAAGATAAATACTTAAACTTTTCAAAAATACGTTCTTTTTATAATATATCAAGTTAAAAATTAAAAGCAAATGAATAAATAAAATACGAAAAGCGATAAAACGTCATGTCCCACCCCCACAGTGCATCATTGAAACCCAAAAGTATTGGATTGGTAATGTTCTGCAGCATACTGTTTAATGTCCAGTATATGTATGGTGGAGTCGTCTAAATGATTATAAACTCTTTAACATTGATCTAGAACTTAAAATCGCTTAATAATTAAAAAATAGAATGTCCCAAGAAAATGATGGTACCGGAATTCCGGTATACGTCACGGTGACGTTTTCGACCATTCTGACTAGAAACTTACCACAATTTGGTTATTTTTCACTACTGGCAACAAAATTAAACGTTATGCATTCCCGCCTTTTTTATGAAAAACATTAGTGTCACCGAAAACAGTAGCGAAAAATGGCGCGTCACGGTTGTTTCAAAATCAAGTTCCGTTTAGTGACGGGGTTTTACTGACTTAGTAGATGTTTTACACATTATTTGGTTCATAAGTTTTACAAAGAATATAATAAATTTTCTTAAAATGATATTGTTACCTATAGTCGAGAATTGATTACAAAAAGCAGGATTTATATTTAAAAAGTTGTTGATGTCAATCCGTCACGTCGGATTCGTCACGTGATGTATTCCCGGAACTGCCCGTGGCGCACTTGAATTGCTAACAAATTACTATGGACAAAATAAATAAAAATAAAAATACGAATATTCCGGTTTTTTCCGGTTCGTCACGTGTACACTTTTTTTGAAAAACGCCCTAAAAACAAACGCGTAAAGCAGTCTGGGAAGTTTGGAAAATGTACAATGAAGTTTTGAAGTTCGAGTTTTTGTTGGTTGTAGGTTGTGCGACTGATAAAGTTTCTGTCGTTTATTGGCTTTGCATCGGTCGCGGACAGTGGAACGAAACCTGTTATCAGCGTTTCTGTTTGTTAAAGGCTGTCAATGGGCGGTGGTTCGACTGATGAAGTGTCTGTCCGTCAACGGCGTGGCATCAGTCGCGGTCAGTGCGACCAGGACCGGCGCAAGGGTCAGAGATAAACTTGGGGTTGCCATACTCGTGCCAGAGATAAAAAACAGCACTACGGCTACTATGGTGGCACTTTTTAAAAGGGTAGGTATGTAGGTACAGGTAAGGGCCATAGGTTTCATAAATGCAAGCCGCCTGAATATCGCCTCGTTTTTAAAAGCACGTTACTAAAACACGCCGCTTTATAGTTCTTATACCACAGTTATTAAATATTCCTTTGAAGCACTATTGCGAAGTATTGATACAATAGAAATTATTAAAGTTTCTTTAATTAATTAAAATGAATCTTAAAAGAAAATATGAAATAGACTTTTATTTTTCAGCTCAACGAATTGGAAATGAACACAGCGTCATTTGACTGGCTGCTAACTGTGCGCTCTGATAAGGACTTCAAACACGTTAATGAAATACTCAACGCGTCATCAATAAGGTTCGATCAGAACATCGTGGTTGCTTACACGTTTACACATCAGATGACTGGTATTGGCCTTTGCGACACGAACTTTATCTATAAAACAACAACTAATGAACCAAGTCGACGAACTACGAAAACAAAACAAGATTATATAAGCTACAACTGCAAGTATGGTAGCCGAGATCCGAGTTGTATTAAAACGGAGTACGAAAGGAACTATTATAGAACCACCGAAAGATTCAGAAACTTGACTAGAAATAACACATACAAGAGACTTGGCAGCATCTTTCCGTTGTTCCTATCTGGTACGCTGAACTATAACTACTCGAGAACATTCAAAACGGCGAATATCAGCCAGTTCTCGCTGAGACAAGAAGTGGCCAAGTGGAGTAAGAAGTATCGGTTTTACGGGAAACAACAAGGAGTCTATTTGGTTCAATACTTCAAAGTGCGGATGAATTCAACATTATATGCTTATTTTCTAGGTAAGATTGATAGAAATGAATATTTTTTTTGCCTTCCTAGTCTTCCTACTACAGGCTGTCATTCGTGAAAGGTAAGAAGCAGCAACGTGATATCTATAAAAATAATAACCTATCTTTCCCAAGTTCCAAATTTCCTTTCTTTCTTTTTCCGCGTACAGTTTCCCTACATAATTATAAAAAAATAAAAAAAACTTGACTGGCACAAAGTATCAGCACTAGTACCATAACACAAATAAAAAAAAAAGCTATTCGAAACACCCGAAAATGGAATGTTTGTAAAATATGAACAAAAGACGATCGGTTGATTGTTGATTGATACGTTTTCGCCTTTTTACAATCCATTACATTTTCGCCTTTATTTTTTGAGTTGGATTTTTTTACAGGCTCCTTTTACGTTACTGAAACATCCTCTAAGCTATGGCACGCAATTAAATTAACACCCTGTATACGAAAATAATATCAAGATAGTATTTCCATCACGGATATTACCCGGCAGTATATTTCGCAGTTTGGATAGCTACATTTTCACGGATCACGCTAGTTGATTAGTTACTCAGTGCACGGATCATCAACCTAATCACAATGGTAAACCGTAACTGATATTTCACGTAGATATATTTTCGTTAGAAACGATACCAATACGTTAATCTCCCGGAAAATTACCAAATTGCCATGAGAAAATTCGATAAATGTAGGCTATATTTAGACAAGATATTGTACTAGTAGGTAAATAGGCAAGGCATATTAATTTATCAATTGATCCATGAATTTCGGTACCTTCGCTTTATTTGTGTGTCCCAAGACGTGTCCCAAGACGTGAATTTAAATACCCAGGTCACCCACAGTGGCTGCCAGCAACCCCTTTGACATGTTAATATTGCTAATCTTATTAACAAACTATATGTAAATATTATACATACACACCACCAGGTAGATGAGAGGTACCTAACTAATACCGAATGAAACTGATAGAATAGTTAACGAAACTGAACAACTTTCACCAGGAAATCTTTCAAGAAAAGAGTAATAAGTATAATAGAAACTTCTCTCAAAAGAAGTACTAAATTTTTAGGTGGTTGGACACCGGAACAGTCCATGTCGCAAGTGGAAACGCCATATCCTGCAGAAGTACGGACCTTTCTCGGCGAGGTGCTGACAGTGGGCCGTTGCAACTCCACTGGTGATGGAGCCACTCCTGGCGAGGATGAGGGCATCTCTGCGCCTGTGTCGCTTGATGACGTGCTGCATTTCCTAACCGTCCGGCTTAATGCTACGTAAGTGGTCTCATCTTATTTCCCTATGGCTGGTAAAGTAGTAAACATATTAGTGTATTTTTAGTGTTGGTTTGTTGGGTCAATAAACGGCTTGGTTCATCCTTTGTATCACATTAATTTACAATGAAATAGAGCTCTGATATGGTTTGTATAACAAACAACAAGACAGTGGTTCTGTTCTGCATCTGAAGCACTTCACCCTGATTCACCCTCATCAATATTAATCAATCAATCTGGAAACAGTTTGAGTTTCTCTGTCTGTTAAAGTTCGGAAATCATATGGGCGTGGGCCAACACTGGGAGTAATATTCCTTTCTGGGAAAAGTTCTTTTCTGGATCTCTGCTAAGAAAACTTTGTTTGTTTGGTACAGGTTGTTGTATAAAAGTAAACTCGTATCTGCCTTCCTGTCACTTTTATTGGATATAACTTTTTAAGCACTCGCGATTATTTGCACTCATTTTACTATACACTTTTATTGGATTCCCTAATAAGTAAGTAAGTGAAATATACAGATTTTGACAGTATTGTCGATTTGGGTTAATAATGTGGTGATAATGTTTACATGTAGGTATTATTATTACTTAATTATATTAGTTTGTCTTTCACGTTCGGCGTTCCGAAGCACGGAAACGCTGTTATACCACTACCCATGTTCTGGCCACGGTGATGGTTGTTGAAAATTCGTTACTTATCGGAATGAAAAAGCACTAACCTCTATGCTACTACTAACAATACTAACTAATCATCTATAATGAAATAACCCTTAAACTTGTCAAACCTTTGTTTAGGTCGTTTTTGCTCTGCCTGCCCCATTAGAGATTAAGGCGTGATTTTATGTATATATTTATGGTGCGCCCATGCACCTTGCACGCGCTAATAATTATGTATATGCCAGATACATGGAATCCTAGCTGAGCTTTCAACTTAATTTCCCAACTTCGGGGAACGAAACTGTGTAATTTCTTTGAAGGCTCGTACTAAGTTGGGACGTGAAACATCATTAATGAAAGTTGTTTCAACAAGAATCTAATTTGTGCATAGCTACTTAACAAGATTCATAAATACCAAGTTGTATGCGCTTATTCTGCTTGCGAATGTATTTTTATGCTAGTAGTAAAAAAAAAACAAGTTTTGGATGTATTTTAATGTTGAAGAGGAGATGAAGAAATGATGTAAATCGGGACACAATAGTCTTCACAAATACTTTATACAGATTACATTACACATATCTTTGCACTAAAATAAATGATTACTTTACTTTACTTTACATTTTCGGTATCATGGCTGGCGGGCGGGAGACGACTAGCGTCACCACGCCAAGCAGTACAGTATGTTACATATTGCTGAATCGTCAAAACTTACAATAACATGTGTCACTACAAAATGATTCTCATAATTACAAGAGATACTGAAAAAATTACTCGAGTTTTTTTTTTAATAAGGGCTCAATTCTAGATGCCATTGACTAATAACAAAGAAAATATAATATGCTAAACTAACCCGTTGTGCAAGTAATTGCCTGCCCTTCGGTCCGACGTCGTCGCCTGTGATGAGGCGCTCTGAGAATATTTTCTTGATCGCTGAATTGAAATTCAACTCCCTCTGACGGCGATAAAGTTGAATAATCTTGTTAAGTAAATAAAATTAAACATCAAAGTTATTTGGGGTGACAATTTTTTTTGGGGTGACAATTTCGTGGAGATAATAAGATTAGTCACCGGTCGTGGTAACCATATTACATAGCTTGGGTTGACGTTATCGACCTCGAAAGCCCTTCGATTCCTGTTATTCATTATAAGTGTAACAGTAACAATACATAAATTGGATGAATTAAAAAATCATTTTTAACGATGTAACTGATGATAACGTCTTTTATATCGATGAAAAAGCATGAATCAATGTCACGTTCGGCGTTCCGCCTGAACCGAGCGCGCAAGCGAGAGCGCGGAACAAGCGATGAGAGGCACGATCTCGGCTTGAGTTGAGACGCATCAATGTTTTCTTATGACGTTATCACGTAAAATTATCACCCGTGAACCGTCTTTACAGACAACCAATTTTTTTTAAGTATGTTATACTTTGTGTCGTAATTTCTTGATGGAACTCCATGTTAATTTATAATAAAACACTCATTTCACT
>JARACY010004724.1:0-25385 GCA_029255725.1 Scrobipalpa atriplicella | reverse complement strand
CAGTAAAAAAAATAATTTAAATTTTTTCTTGTGGTTTTATATAATACCTTATTTCGTTTTTAACAAAATTAAATATTGGTTAAAATTAAATATAAATTCTTTATTTCAGGTTACAAGCCACATAAAATACATGACATGACATACATAACATAACTTTAAAATAGTACAGGTTACAGAATTTAACAGCTACATAATTTAGTTTGACATACCGATATATAATCATACATAACTCAAATACCCTTTTGCACATAGGCATGATTAAGCATAGCTGCAGGCAGTAGGTTGATTCTAAATGATATGCGTAAATGTTATAATTATGGCAAAGATTACACGATTTCAGTGGTATGTGTTAATATTGAGGGCTTTCAGCTGAAACATACTCTGATATTGCGTTTGAGTATCATTGGCTATGAATGGAGCTGTAAATTACTTCAGTTTCGCGCTGTGGCTATTGATAAACTCAATTTATTAATGTAACATTATCAATTTATTTCTTCCTTCCTCAAGAATTGGCCGGAAGAAGCACAGGATAGAGAGTCGTGGAGAGACCGGAGGGAGGCCTTTGCCCAGCAGTGGGACACAAACGGCTAAATAAGATAAGAAGATAAGATATCAATTTATTATTTCCTGTCAGTGGCCTCTTAGGCGGTATAAAAACTCTAGACATCAGAGTTAATTAGGTCGAGTGACTCGAAACCTACGCGACAAGGAGAAGTTTTTTTTATTTATTTTTTATTTTGGCTATGACTAGCCAAAATTACGATTCAATTCGGACGTACACAGATACGCCTAAGAAAGGAAGGTTAAGCTTATTTTAATCATTTACTGGTCGTCAAATTTAATAAAAAAGGTATTCATATTGTTTACAAAAGCAATTTCATATTATAGAAAAAGAGATGCAATCTACGCACGTCGTATGCTTTTTTTAAATTTTCAGTAACAACTTTCCGCCTGTAATAATAAATGGAATTAGATCGTAATCAATGATTTTCCCCGATTATTAACTCGATTTCCTTTCAACAAAGATAATTACATTTAATTGTATTTTAATTTGCAGGTTATAATTGCGCGAGCAACAGTTCCGTTCATTAATATAATTACTGAAACTTAAACCTTATCCACTGTCTTATATTACACTGTGGTTTTGTGCGCTGTTCTTTGTGAGTATTTTCTGTTCAAGATTATTTTGTATTAGGTATAATTCTTTCAAATCTATTATTATTGTTGCTGTTTGCACTTTTTTATACTTCTTGATTAGATACTTTAAAAAATTAGGAAGTACTCAGGCTATAGGGAAGTCTTTGTTTGACTTATTATTGAACATACAGTGAACAGTGAAGTAGTTTGGAGATAAATGTGTATAGGTAGGTATGTGATGTCCATTATTTCTTAGTAAATTTCATAGTAGCGTGGAGAACATTTAGGCTAGTCTGTATAAATAATCAGCTCTTGGAACTCACAGTGAGTTTAAGTGCGTATCAGAAATGTAATTTTAGTACCAAACGTTCTGTCAAATTCATATTTAATGCGGCTCTTAATATTGAAATCGCTTCATAAATACAAGCATTACTTGTAATAATATATGGAGTTTTATAAATCTACCTCTAAACGTAAAAGCATGTACAATGACGCACGTCATAAGGCGTCAATTTTTCGACGTTCTTGGCGACATGTGGCACAACCCCGTCCAAAACTTGTTCTCTGGCAAGCTCGGCGCTGAACTTGTAATTGCAGCGAGAATCTATTGTGGGACGGCATTATGCTCACACTGCTTACAACTATTGTTTTAATTAAATTTCTGTTGCGTGTTAAGTTGGCCGTAACTCACTTTTGTGCAACTGCGCCGTGCGGGATGACGTCTGTGAAATGCGGGAACAGATCGTGCACACATTGCAGTTTGGAATCAGGGAAGGGGAACTATTAAAATTGATTTAATATACATATAGTCCTCCCAACCGATTTTCGGTGATGGCGGCCAATCTCCCAGAGATCAGCCAACTGCGCGGGACTAGTTTTTAGTGCCCAAGTATTTGTGCAACAGCAATACACAAGTGCACTCTCTATTGCTTCAATATCTTATTCTGATGGGATAGATTGACTGACACGATCAGAGAGAAATCAGGCGCATGATCGACTATACTCCAACTATGGTTATCAGCCAGCCTGCAATGTCCTTACCAAACTAGAAACAACAACACAAAAGTAAATGTCTCCCGCCGTAAAAGATGATATTGAGACGTTTGATAAATACCTATATAATAAATTCAGAAATAAATGTGTATTGATTAGGTTATCCCAATTAACATGGATAAGTTAGTCATTTTAAGTTACAAAGGTAGTAATTATTATTATTATTTTCGCAAGTACCTACTCGTACGTATATGGTAATAAGTGTTTTTGTACCTAAACATTACTTAAGATATTCAAAAGATTTTACTAAGTTCATGCCAAGATATCGACGCAAGCATCATACAGCCTTAAAGTAAATCGCAACACTTATCTCCTTCAAGCACATGTAAATTGCCATAACACCCGCTCGGCGCCGCTAGAACGGTTATTTTTCACTTAACACCCGCTATCTTATCTGCACTGCCATTTTGCACCTACCATCTCTTCATATTTGCTAGTAGTCTGGTACTTTCCGACTGAAGCGGTTGAATTACAATCACGACTTTATCCCTAATGGGGTAGGCAGAGCGTAAACGACCTAAACAAAGGTCGTTACGCCACGTCTGACAAGTTTTAAGGGTTATTCTAGATAGATCTGTATATTGCTGTAGTGACAGGTTGTCAGCCCATCGCCTAAATTACAATAATGAAACCATCGAATCCCTTAGCTCATTTTTACAGCATGCCTGGGAGGAGATGTAGCTGGCACATTCTTTGTTTTTCTATCACTCCCAGTCCAGCATGAGAGTACGAATAATCTGTAGACAAATTTCCTTTTGTGAGTCTAGCTGTGTTGGTTATTTTAAACATGATTTTTTGATGAAAAACAATGAAAGCCTATTTTAATATGCTGTCTTATCTGCACTGCCATTTTGCACCTACCGTCTTTTCATATTTGCTGGTAGCCTGGTACTTTCCGACCGAAGCGGTTGAATCTACGACACGAATGATCTGTACATTTGTGAATGTTTTGGTTATTTTGAAGCAAAATAGGCGTCATTGCTTTTCTTTATAACTCATAAAGAAAAGCAATAACGCCTATGACCCGCTTATGGCCCGCCTATGACCCGCTTTACCTGTAGAGCATAAAATTAGTTTAACCGCTACTCTAAATTTTTCTTTCTGATTCTGACTACTTATATAAATTACGCATTAACTTTAACCGTGACTTGCGAGTTCAAATTTGAAGCTGCGCTGCGCCTCAAAAAACTCGTTTAATTTTAAGAATAATCTTGAAGGTCAGATTATTTTATGTATTTAAAAAATGTTTTTAATACTTACTGCTATTTAAATATAACTCATAAATATAATTTCAATCAGTAGTGTCGCCAAGCAGCAACAGAACAGTATCTAAGTGCCGTCGCCTATCTTCTGGCAAGGTGCCAGTATTCTAACGGCTTATTCTACATTCTCAGGCGAGGCAAATTAAGTTTGATGTACATTGAAAGTTTAGTCTACATCATAGTTGACAAAAGGTTTTTCAACTGTAACAAATTACAAAATCACACACAGTTCAGGATTCCAAAGCTTCGTCTGAAAAAGAAAAAACAACGCAATAGTGTGCAGGTATGTCGATATTTTGAGAGACTGTTCATACAGAAAACAGTTATAGTTTTTTCGTAGGTTTTTAACAATTTATTTCGACTGCTAGCTTAATGCGTAAGAAATCTTAATTCTGACAGAATTTCCAACTTAATTCTGAAGTAGTTTCAGGTCTAGACCTACTTAAGACCAGCCTGTCGGTTGCTAGTGTGCGACTTAGACATTGGCAAATATTAAACCACCAATGTATCCAAAAGTGTCGTCGACTCTATGAAAAAAGTAGTCGGTCCCTTACGGCTGCAAAATCATCTTGCATTGGCCAATACGGCTGCATACTTGTCGCTGAGATTGCAATGCTGAAATGAGTTCTGCTATATTTTTTTACTACCCATTTGAAGCTGAAATTGTTTTAATATTATGGTCGATACGAGGAATGTTATGAAATGCATGCTTTTTAATTTATCAAATAACTCGTTCTGACAAAACCATAATTAAATTAATTCTTGCTTCTTTTCTTACGTCTTGATGAAATACCATCTAGGTAGGTACTATTTTTTTATTTCTTTTTTATTTTAGTTTACCGAAAATTGAACGTATGTTTTGTTTGGACGGAATGTATTTCTTCTCGAACGTGAAAAATTTGTCTGCCGCGTTGTACTCATCATTATTCTGCTTTAAACACTTTGCCGGAAACTTTTTATAATTATTATTCTTCATTTCATCTGAAAAAAGTATAATATGTACCTGATTTTCATCATCATCAGCCATGGACATGGGCCTCCTCAAAATTGGAGGTATATGCAATACCACAGAATATACTCACCACGCTTAGCAGGCGGGTTGGTGAGCGCAGTAGAAGTTTTCCATTCACAGGGAACGCTGCTGCCCATTCCCTGGGTTTATCCCTTAGTCGCCTTTTACGACATCCGCAAGAAGTTATGGGGTGATGCTATTCTAACCCGGCACCACACAGGTATACCTGATTTTAAGAAAGTTAAATTTTGCTTTATGATTTCTAAAAGATTATGGTACTTATAATCTTACCAATTTTCATAATCATTATTCTCCATCTTTAAACCATTCCGACGACGGAGACCACTTAGAAAACTTTTGATTTGATTGAGTTTATTCCGTGAATAAACATTTTGCGGTGACATTATAATATCATGCGAAATCACGACGTCTCTCGGGTCAGCCTTTGTCAAGCCATTTTTGCCATTACCAACTACCTTAGAGCCAACTGCAGATAATTCGACATTTACATTGACGGTATCTACTTTTAAGAATTTTTGATTTGGCTCTATTTGGTTGTTCGAAAATTTGTCTTTCTGTATTGGTGTAGATGTTTCATCATTTTCATCCATTATATCGGATAATTGAGGAACTGAATTATCAGGTTCACCTTCTAGCGGTACATATTCAGATTCATTGTCAAATGGTTTTAAAATATTGTTCTCCGATTTTGTATTATTAAAAGAACTACCTGCGACATTAATTTGTTGCGAATTGTTTATTTTGCTGATGTAGTAGTTTAATTTATTTATGTTCTTGGATTCTAAGTTAAAAGATTTTTCTGAATTTTCATTAAATGGAATGTTATGCCAGTCAATTTTTTTTATTAAATTTTCTTTCCTGCTTTTGATTTCATCTTCTAAAGGTATAAAGGTTCTTAAATGATTCCGGTCACTAATTTTGTCAGGTTTTGTAGTAAAATCTTCCACCTTATCAGTTCTCTCGTTTAAGTTCTTCCAAAGATAGTCAAAATCTAAGACTTGTGACGTTGATGTCTCATAGTTTGTTACTTCTGATTGCATGTCATATTTAGTATTTATATTTTCACTGGGATGAAGTGCTTTATCAAACGATATATGAGTTTGCGGGTTATCAAGATGCGCATCGATGTCTTCTAAAATATCATCCATAAAAGAATGTGTTGTTCCATCACTAACTATGTTAAGGTTTTCGGTTGTAAGTTGAATATAATCACGCACTCCAAAATCTATAAATGAATGTGATGTAGTGTCAGTGTCATTTTTAAGGTTTACAGTTGAAAGTTGAATATAATCACGAATCCCAAAATCGTAAGAACGTACAACACTGTTTGATTTTGTTGAAAATCTGAATGGTTTTGTTTTAAATTCAGGTAAAGTATTTTCTGTGTTAAAATATGTGTGTGTTAAAAAACTGAATGGTTTTGTTTTAAATTCAGGTAAAGTATTTTCTTTGTTAAAATATGTGTGTGTTGTAAAACTGAATGGTTTTGTTTTAAATTCAGGTAAAGTATTTTCTTTGTTAAAATATGTGGGTGTTGAAAAACTGAATGGTTTTGTTTTAAATTCAGGTAACGTATTTTCTTTGTTAAAATATGTGGGTGTTGAAAAACTGAATGGTTTTGTTCTAAATTCAGGTAAAGTTTTTTCTGTGTTAAAATATGTGTGTGTTGAAAAACTTAATGGTTTTGTTTTAAATTCAGGTAACGAATTTTCTGTGTTAAAATATGTGTATCCATCAGAAGGTTCAATATCAAGGCTGACATAATTTTCAAGCGACTTGTCAAAGTTTTCAGCCATATTTTCTGCGTTATAATATGTGTATCTATCAGATGGTTCAATATAAAGGCTGGCATCATTTTCAGGCGACTTGTCAAAGTTTTCAGCCATATTTTCTAAATTATCAGCCATCTCATCTAAGTTTTCAGCCATCGTATCAAAGCTGCCAGGTATATAATAATTTCTCCTGAATAGTGTGTCAGGATATTTGTCTAATCTTTTATAACCATTTTGAGAACTCAGTTTTGTGTTAGATTTTTCTATAAGTTTTTTATCTCTTACGTGCTCCTTAACATTGTTTACATTTTCTATGTTTAAAATTGTGGCATAAGATTGTGGAGTAACATAATTTGATTTTATCGTGATTGTTTCGAAATTAATGCTACCATTACTATCGTTTCTAGCTTGTTTATAAAGTGTAGGCTCATTATCATTGTTAGTATTATTATAAGATTCATCAAAATACTCAAGTATTGCGTCAGGATTTTCAAAGTTAAGCAAAGAAGGTTTCCTCCTTGATTTATCAAGCATTTCGGAATACAGATAATGATTCCGGTTTTCAAAATCATGATTATTATTACTTTCAATATCAGATGTTGTAGTTCGTTCAGTATCATTGGTAAACCTTCCTGTTGGTATTTTAACAAAATGTTGCAGCAATATACCTGGATCATAATGAAATGAGTTGGATTTTCTTTGTTCAATGGTGACACCAGTTGTATAAGTCATATTATTACTTCTAAGTCGTGTCCACTGTCTTTGATGTATTGACTTACTTTCATTGTGTTTGAGATATTTATGTAGAAATTCAGGTACTTTCTTAACCTTCTCTGGCTCGGCTTCACCTATTATACGAGGCCTATAAGGTATTTTACTTGCAGTTATTATTATTAGTTTCAGGCGAGTGAAAGGTGTTGCATTTGGATATATAAACTGTTTGATATCTTCATTTTTTGTTTGACTATAACCAATGTTGTTATGCTCAAAGACGGTAGTATCCGATGTTGCTTCGAGGTAATCAAATTGATTATTGTTATTTTCGCTAGAAATATCCATTTGTAGTTTTTTGCCTAAATAAATTAGAATCCAAGTAATATTTATTTATTTATTTAACAAGCATTGCTTATTCCTATGAAGAAATTTCTTACAGCAGACCTACAGAAGTGAGATTTGATGTCAAGAAGCGGATATAACGTGCACAATATCAGATTAATTTGAAAGTAAAATATTATTATTATTAAAGATTTTATTAGCAAAGGTTATTTATAATTCAATAACAATAGTTAAAAAATATTATTAAAAGCTGAATTCAGGACCTGCGTTTTAATAAAGAATATTTATTACTCACTCAAAGCTTCAGAATCGGTCAAAATTTTTCTCTTTATGTTAACAGCATCTCCTTCAATATTATCAACAAATGTGGCATTGTTTATATCATTCA
Organism: Scrobipalpa atriplicella; assembly: GCA_029255725.1. Classification (NCBI taxonomy): domain Eukaryota; kingdom Metazoa; phylum Arthropoda; class Insecta; order Lepidoptera; family Gelechiidae; genus Scrobipalpa; species Scrobipalpa atriplicella. Next base: position 17,684 of record JARACY010004724.1, on the reverse strand, counting down.
TCGGAAATGATTTATTATTATCATCATTGTCATCTGTTAATTTATTAAAATATTCAAAAAATTGTTCAATGGAATTTGACTTTCTATTCTTGATTGATAAAGTCACGGGCAACGGGAGTTTTGTCAACTGGCTGTCATTTTTAGAAAATATATCTAAAAGTTCTTCTGGTATCCCAGATATATCGTCCAATGCCAGAACCATTTGACTTACTATATAAAAGTACTGTAAAAATGTCGTTAATGTTAATAAGGCCCGTATTTATAATCAGCTCTCAAGAGTGACAGCGAGTTTGAGTTCGTATCAGAAAATGTCATTTCAGTACAAAACAGCCTGTCAAATCCATACTTAATATTGCGCTCAATCTTGAGATCGCTTTATAAATACGAGCCTAAATGATATCCAACAAAATAGTCAGTTGATAATGTTTGATTCTTAAATGATAAAAAATAACGATGATGAAAAACATTCTATATACTGAGTGTAAGGGACAGCATCCCGCAAACTGGTAGGGGTTGCTCAGTCAACGAAACTGAACAACTCACGCCAGTTTTATTTTTCAGGAAAAAATTACAAAAAAAATGACCACCTTGATCAGACAATTTGTATGGAAAAGCCAATTTTTTTCTCATTTCCTGAGGGAATTCCGCGGGAAGCTGTCCCTTACACCCGGTATAACTTGTTTTTTTTTTATGTTTTAACAATTTTTACTCTTGATCGAAGATCTTAGGTTCGACTTCTAAAGGAGGTACGTACATACACCTAGAGGTTGCTCATAATTTGATTAGGACAATGCATCCTCTTTTGAATAGAACTAGATACTAATATTGCTTCCATGCTGGACTGGGAGTGATAGAAAAACATAGAATGTACCAGCTGCATCTCCTCCCGGGCATGCTGTAAAAATCAGCTAAGGGATTCGAGGGTTTCAGTATTGTAATTCAGGCGATAGGCTGACAACCTGTCAATATAGCAAAATACATAATCATCTGTAATAACCTTAGAGCAACACGGCCTATAATAACCCTCAAAACTGGTCAGACGTCCTTTGTTTAGGTCGGTTACACTCTGCCTACCCCATTAGGGATAAAGACGTGATTGAATTTTTTGTTTTTTTTTACACATTTATTTTAACATTTTATCTATGAATTATTTTGACACGATTATATGAAATTTGACATTGTTAGGTATTTATTGATGAAGAATCTTTAATTTCAAAATTATTGTTGATATTAGATAAGAATGAAATTTTAATTTTAATTGTAAATTGTCAATATTGTACTTTTTTTTCTTAATTAGTATTAAGATATTCGAACGCAGTGTAACTGTTTATGAATTATATTTATGTATGTAGATACAATAAAAAAACTTTTTCGCTTACCAATACAATCATTAAATTGAAGTCGATGAACATCATTCATCTTCTCACACTTTTATATAAATAGTAAATGATTGGTTTAAAGCAGGTGTTCCTATTTGCTATAAAATAAAATTATTTTCAAATATACTGTAAAAAATATTACTTCATTCATGATATTTACCATGACTTGGAAAAGATTTTTATAGTTTAAATATTTTACAATTTGTAATCATTTTTACTTTTTAAAGTGCAACCATGTTTTGCAGATCAGACGTGTTGAATATAACTCAGTTTAACCAAATAGGCACCGAAAATGGCGCTGAAGTTGCGAATGAAAACGCGTAGTGAATTGAAACAAACGATATCGAATTCGAACTAATATTTCACAAGTAAAAACCTATAACAGCTCAGCGTCCATTGGTGCTGTGATTGAAAACGCGGTAACTGGTAAAAACAGTAACAATTTAAAGTATAATTCACCTTTGATGATCAAATTATTTGCTGTAGTTGTGTGACAGAACAGTTTTAATATAATTTACATAAAAGTACGATTTTTTTTTCTCAGGTTTTGTACGTAGTTTGATAAAAATCTGAAATAGGTACGTCAGTCATGACGTCGCAAGGATGAGTTACATAGATACATGAGAGAAGGGTAATGTGTTTATCAGCCTATTTATGTATGTATGTGTGCATGTTTGTTACTTTGTAGCACTCTAGAGACCAAACGCGTGGACCGATTTTAATGATTCTTACGTTAATCGATTCGTCTTAACTTTGCGAGTGTCACTGAAGATAGGATTTTGTTTAAAATTAAAAAAATAAAATTCAACGAACTATGCCACGTGGGGTATCATTGAATAGGTATTTGCAAATCAGTATTAGGTTTGTTACATCATTTTTCGATTTAAATGACCGTTTAGAATCTATAACGATTTAAAAAATTTAGTGCTCATTTCTTCGCAGTTGGGTTTTTTGAACTATTAAAATTACTTGTTATGCTTGGTTTCTTTAGTTAAGGTCGGGATTTTTTTTAATTATTTACATTACCTACTCCAGACTCGAGAATATTGACGAACTTACCTTTGATGATTGAGTTATTTACGATGAATAATCACATTGTTTTACAAAAACAGTTTTAAACAAACAAAGTGTAAAAAAATCTGCTTACACAGTTTTTCAGTAAACAATCGCTGCAGCAGCGCGGTCGCCCGCTCAAATGTAAATTAAATGATGAATAGATACGCGCCCGAGCGCACTTTTGCGCGGGAAAAATAAAAAGGCGGCACCCAACCATTAATTTGGAGATACGCCGGTGGCTTGGCGTTTTTGCTGGTCAGTTCAGTTACCTAGTTTTGCGAGTGGGCGGCGTCGATACGATTTATAGCAGTTATGCTGCAGAATTTAGATTTAGTTCGGTTTTAGGTCCGGTCCGGTTGAACAATTGTACATTACCGTTAACAGACTGGGTATTGGCGTTTGTATAGGTTTGTTTGGATTTTTAAGGTTGTGCGTTTAGTCTGAGAAATGTATGTAATTTTGGGTAGACGAGTGATAGAAAAACATAGAATGTGCCAGCTGCATCTCCTCCCGGGCATGCTGTAAAAACCAGCTAAGGGATTCGAGGGTTTCAGTATATTGTAATTTTAGCGATGGGCTAACAACCTGTCACTACAGCAATATACAGATCTATCTTAAACAACCCTCATAACATGTCAGACGTGGCGGAACGACCTTTGTTTGGTTCGTTGACGCTCTGCCTACCCCATAAGGGATAAAGGCGTGATTTATGTATGTATGTATGTATGTTTAGTCTGAGAAATGTATGTAATTTTTGATAGACATAAGTACCTACTTGTGTAGGGGAGTCAGACTATTATATTATACTCTGTATTCTACTTGAAATATTTAAGATCTTGGCCATACTTTGTTCTTTGAAAGAATGATCAATGATCATAAATAGAAAAATAACCTAATTTTGTAAAAAAACTAACGGTATTTTCAATATAAATAAAATACATTTTTGTGTGTTTTTTTTTAACAAGCGTATAGAGTTTGTCTATGAAGGATAAAAAAAATATATTTATCAAATAATAGAATGCAAAATAATCTATTAGCTACGTTCAACCGCGTTCTTAATCCAGTGGTATCATAGATTACCAGGAATGATTCTTCTATCTAAGGAAACCGAGTCCTTTTTGATGTTTTCAACTAGAGGTCCAAATAATGATTTCCTAACAGCCTTTAGGAATTCTTGTTTTTCGAAATCATCGGCCACATTTTCTTGTTTGTTGGAGTCTGGACGCATTTTCTTGAGTTGGAAGTTGCCGTCTGCGAAGAAAGGAAATCTTATTACACGAGAATCAAATCAACGTAATTTTAGATCAAGAGGATTTTTAAAATTAGTTACTGGAGAAACAGCACCCTTTGCCTATATGTCTGCTGCCAAACAGAAGCATTCGCACTAATGTGTTCTTGTCTATCTGGCAAATAACTATACAGTTCGGTTTTTCGAGTACCCTTCTGGGATAGTTAGTGGGATAGTGAGTCTAGGTTATGATGCCTGCCCATTATCATTAACTTGGTTGAAATTGTTTTATATATAAATACCTACTTATCGTACCTAATTTTTTGAAGGGTAATTACCGCATGTATTTTGCTGTCATTTGTCACCTTAGTTTAGTTTTAATATCTTTATCATCATCAGCCTATATCAGTCCACTGCTGGAGATAGGTCTCTCCCATGGCACGCTACTCAGCTCGGTCTTCAGGTTTTCTTATCCAATTTCTGTCCGCTTTTTTTTTTTTACGAATATCACCGCCCCCCGTTTTTATATAATTCATCATTTAATTATCTTACCTGCTAACATCTGCATAAGATCTCTGTTAGGCAGATTGGCAGCACCTGCTGGAATATGTATCCTATGGCTGGAAGTTGGCTTCGGGTCATGGTAATTGTTACCGATCGAATGTGAAGATGTTACAGGTTCTACACAATTGTGAAGGAGCTGAAATTATATTAAAAGTCCGTTATTATGTAAAATTTGTCATTAAAATGAGTATAAGGTTATTTTAAATTATTCTGATGTCATTAATCTGATAAAATTAACCCAAACTAAAGTAAAATAAAATTAGGCTGGACTTGAATTTGGTCAATGACTAGATGATTTGACATTGAAAGTGGGATCATTTAAATCAGCTCTCAAGAGTGACAGCGAGTTTGAGTTCGTATCAGAAATGTCATTTCAGTACAAAACGTCCTGTCATATCCAAACTTAATATTGCTCTCAATCTTGAGAGCGCTTCATAAATACAAGCCTTAAATAATTAGTATCCCATGTCAATTAAATTCGTTTGAAAAATCACTGTACACTGTAACTATCGAATCCCTTTTGCTGACTTCTACAAAATGCCCGAGATAAGGGAAAACTGGAACATTCTATATCTTTCTATCACTTCCAGTATACTTCCAGGCCACAATGGAAGCGGAACACAGAGAGAATTTTAACATTAGTTTACTTTTATTTTTATTAGTGTACAGAAAAATTAGAACTGTATTTGAGATAAAAAATAATGAATTTAAATAATGAATAAAATAGCTTACCAAACACATAAATAAAATACACTGCCACATTCTCCCACTTCGTATAAGAAAAGAGAAAACAATGCACGATTTTCGAATTATTTATCAACTTTGATCCGGTCAACGACATATATAATTTTGATCTACAAATTTCACCTTTAATAAAATATAATAAAGTTGATTTAAAATTGTACGTGATACGCATATTATTTAAATCAATTTTATACGCTAAGCGGTGATTTTTCTGCTAGAGTTATGCTATTATTATAAACATTATTTATATGGATATTAATAACAAGTAACCACATTGATATAGTTTCAATTATATACCTACTAGGTAGGTACTTTTTTTTTTTTGATGTTATAAAACATGATACATTACATAGGGTGTAATTTTATAAGTAGCATAGGCCATAGGGAATAAAATAGGTCACTATACTTATACGAGTACCTACATTGATGTAAAAGATAAAAAAATTGACAAGTGCTTGTCAGACTCGCGCACGAAGGGTTCCGTACCATTATCAATACAAAAACGACAAAAAAATCACGTTTGTTATATGGGAGCCCCCTCAAATATTTATTTTATTCTGTTTTTGGTATTTGTTGTATTTTTATTTTTTTGTATTTGTCGACAACAGAAATGCATCATCTGCGAAAATTTTAACTGTCTAGCTATCACGGTTCATGAGACTGGTGACGGACAGACGGATGGACAGCGGAGTCTCAGTAATAGGGTCCTGTTTTTACCCTTTGGGTACGGAACTCTAAAATGCAACTTTTCTCAAAAAACTAAGGTCGAGATGTAAGGCATTCTGATCGAAAATTTAATGTATTTTATTTTATTTTATGAATAAAATGTGAAAGAATCTTGTTTTTGTAAATTTGCCTTTTTTCCGCTATGAAACAAGTAGAAAAATTACTGAAATATAGCAGTATCATTCATATACATCAAATAAAACTCAATTTATAAAAAAGAATGGTTTTGAGGAATTAATCAAATACGTAAGTCCATTTTTTGTATGAAATGTAATATTTTTGCTTTCAGAAAGGAATTTTCTATCCTCTAATTATCTATTAATTTTATTTACGTTAGGTAGGTACTTAGGCCCGTATTTAGTAGACAGCGAGTTTGAGTTTGAATCAGAAATGTCATTTTAGTACAAAACGACCTGTCAAATCCACACTTAATATTGCTCTCAAACTTCAGATCACTTTATAAATACGAGCCATAAAAACATGTAAAACAACTTTTGGCAACGCTATATTTATTCAATCAAATTTGTAGGATCCAAGATTATCTCTTAAAAAGTTATAAAAAAAAACACATTTTCATATCATGAACTGTTTTTTTTTTCAGATTTAGTTACATAAACAGTTGTATGTAGTAGTAAATATATTTTCACAAGTAGAAGAATAGCAACCTAATTTATTAAACAATTTAGGTACGTCAAAGAAAAAAACTATGCAAACAAATCTACCACTGTAGATACAACAGCATTAGATGGATCACCACCAATGATCGGGGATAAGGCTTTCAATCCGCCCCTCAAGGTAGACACTACAGGAATTTTATCAATATTAGAATTCACGATATAGTTCGCGATAGTTTTCTTAATGGTATTGATAAGAGAGTTGAACCAATTCTTGATATCATTGTTGTATATGACGTCCATCCAGCCTTGCCAATCCCTGTTGTATAAGCTGGTCGCATAGTCCACAGTTTCTTTGTCGTTCATTGCTCGGGTGATCTTGGAGTATCCATCTGAAAAATATGTAACTTTTTAGGACATTCAAAGACATTTACTTTTTGAGAAAAATGTTTGTCCTTTACTTTTGTGTATATGTGTGGTTAAAACGACACATTCTCACGGGGCCCATGATAAAGCATATAATTTTCTTGTTTCTTTAAACTCTTTCAGGCTCGTATTTATAAAGCGATCTTAAGACTGAGAGCAATATTGAGTGCGGATTTGACAGGTAATTTTGTACTGGAATGACTTGACAGGTAATTTTGTACTGGAATGAAATTTCTGATACGAACTCAAACTCGCTGTCACTCTTGAGAGCTGATTATAAATACGGGCCTCAGTATCTAATTTTGAATAAATATTCCAAGCCGTGATTTGAACATAAGCAGTGAAGATATTTTCGATATGATTTTGCTGTCTTTAGAGACCATTGATGTAAACCATATTTGTTTTTCTAACAATTGTAAATATGACTTACCACTCAAATATTCAATCACTTCATTGGCGGTAACTTTCGGCTGTATTGATTCTTCTCCACTTTTCCTGGTTGTATCTTTTTTCCCGCTAAAATCTGGCAAAAAAGTTCCTGTCAACCACGAGCCAAGTCTTCTAGTTCCAGAGAAGATACCATCATCTTCTTCATCCACCCTGTCATTTATATTGTTATCTTTATCTTCGGGATGACCTTCCCTACTTGATCTAGAATGTCGAATAGTTGCTGGTAACACCCCGTCTTGAAGAAGCTAAAAAGTTAGTTCTTATAGTTAGTTTAACAAATAGTTTGTCATCAAAGTGATAATTACAGACGCAGAAAAACTTTTTCTGGGAAGGTTCATGTCAAAGGGTTTCAAATCCAGTGATTAACATAGCATAGATGATTGGATAGTTGAAGTCGCAGTTGGCAGGGATCGTAGATTCTTGATCTGATGGGGTCTTGAAGTTGAAGAGTGGCAGCCAAATATGGGAAAGTGCAACATAGGAAGGCTGGAGGAAGAGTCATCATCTTCCTAGCCTTTTTCCCGTATTTCACGGGATGGGCTACCTAATATAAGGGATTGAACGAGGGTACTAGTTTTTACACAGAGCGACTGCCATCTGACCTCCGCAACCCAGAAGGGAAACCAGACCCAATCCTAGATTAGGTTACACACAACCTTTGAATTTCTTCGTAGGTGTTTGCTGGAGGAAGAGTCTGTAAAGGTTTTGGACAGCCTTGCTTTTGATCAAAGTTTGTTGCCTGTAGCATAAGATAAGATAATAAATACTATCCATTCTTTTGCATGTTTGCTGCCATGGGTGTTAACCTACCCATGTCCAGAAGTAGGGGAATATACCTAGATGATCAATATGGATGATATATTTGCTGAATACTTACCAGAATCGTGACCAAAGATTGTAACAGCATTTCGTCTTTGTGGAAAGGATAAGTGGTTTTGAGATGGAATGAAATGCCAATAGTATTATTTTATTAAAAAGTGTTACCTATTTTCCACCCCAATTGTTTCACCAAGGCGAGGCAAATGGGCGCTTTTCCACTAGACGGCACGGCACCGGCAGGGCGACGATCACGTGACGATACTTATGGAAATCGATGACATGCCGTGTCGGTGCCGTGCCGGCAAGTGGAAAAGCGTGTCATATAATTTCATTGATTTTCTTATTCATTATGTCATCCACGATACCGTCGACGGTACCGTGCCGTCGCCGTTGCCGGTGCCGTGCCATCTAGTGGAAAAGCGCCCAATAACATCGATAGATAATAATCGATTTAATATGGTACAAGCATCAATTTTGATGAGGCCAATGTAGAACATGGTACTATGATTTTTGACCTGAACTTGTTGTTTCAAATAACCATAAATGAAATAAATTGAAAATACTACTATACGACTCAAAATCTGAGTCATATAGATGATAAAATGATAAAACATAAATTGTATATTCGAAATCACCCTGTACATAACAAGTAGATATGTATAACAAATAACCATATGTTTTTTGATCATCGGTATAAAAATTCTTTGAGATGATTATAAAAATTATAACTTCATTTTCACCATTAAATTGTGACCATAATTACGGCAGAAAAATTATAGAAATGGTTTTATTTTAATTTTTTGTTTTATTTATTTATTATTTATTAACAGCCCGAGGTGTCCCACTGCAGGGCAAAGGCCTCCCTCCATTTAAAAAAAATTAATAATATCTAATTCTGAAATTAATAAAAAAATGTACACTTCGGAAGGTTTTAGGGGTTTCAGGTTACAGAGAAACCTTTGTCATTATAAAACGTCATGGTTTAATCCACGGGACCCTGTGTTGCTAACACACCTGCGCATCATTGTTTGCGGATTGGGATTTAACCACAATTTATTTTGATGATGCATGATCACAGGGAATCTGATAAAGGTTACAGTAGTTTATAACAAACATACATGCCCTATCAATTCTCATTCTTCCTCGTTTTTGTGGATTAGACTAGTGTTAATTGTTACGATATCACTTGTACTTGTTTCACATAGTTTATTTACCCAACCGGTTTCGCTTTACAAAAGCATCTTCAGGGGTTTATTTATTTACACGCAATCACAATAATTACAAAATAGTTTCATAATTAGAACAAGATTTAAATAAATAAACCCCTGAAGATGCTTTTGTAAAGCGAAACCGGTTGGGTAAATAAACTATGTGAAACAAGTACAAGTGTTTTCGTAACAATTAACACCATCATAATGGAGTTTCACCAAGTGCCGACAATCGCAAGTATAAATGATTAGACTAGTTATTCCGATTTGCCAATATAGTTGTTTTTTTAAGTAGTATAATTGCGATATAAATATTATGGGCAGCGTGGCCGACCCAGACGGCGAGGACTGGCCGGTGGAAGCACAGGACGGAGAGTCGTGGAGTGACCGGAGAGAGGCCTTTGCCCAGCAGTGGGGCATCTAGGCCCGTATTTATAATCAGCGCTCAAGAGTGACAGCGAGTTTGAGTTTGTATCAGAAATGTCATTCCAGTACAAAATTAGCTGTCAAATCCCCACTAAATATTGCTCTCAATCTTGAGATCGCTTTATAAATACGAGCCTTAGACAAGACAAGACAAGATATAAACATACCATTTAGAAATAGTTTTGGGTTTTCGGAAGTTCAAAGAAAATCTTAACCCTTTAAAATCTTACAGTAGTTCAGTTTAGCACTAAATTGGCTTCGCTAGCGAATTGTGAGTGTATTAGTTTTACACTGTGAGCACTCAAAGAAAACGCTCTGAAAATTTGTGGAATAGAAATGAAAATAATATTATGTGAACTTGTCAGATGGGCTAAGGATCGGATAGGATTTGAATATACCTAGGTATGTCCTTGTAATTATAAGAATCATGTTTAATGTCATAAAGGTCATGGATAAAAAAACGAAATCACTTCAGTAATAAAAAAATTGTTTAGAAACATGGATAACTTCTGTAGCAAAGCTTTCACATTGTAAATTATCACATTGCAAACTGATTTTCGGGACCTAAAATCCCTCACTATATTGATGATTTTTTCTCTGCATTTTATTTTCATTCGCAAGTATCTGATTACGGAGTCGTTTGGTTTGCCTCTGTCGGTTCGTCCCGTTTCTCTGTCGTTCCCTCTGACACGGAAAGGGCGGGTCGATGACGCAGCAGTATTGGGCGCAAGTATTGGGCGCCAATAAAATCTAAGGAGTAACAAATTGCTAGACTTGGCTCCTTTTAACGGCTCAGTAGCAATAGCTTCTTCACATAGTGTGGGTTTCGAGTCGATCGACCCGATGAACCCTGGTGTCAGAGATTTTAAGCCGCCTAATAGCACATTTAATAGGCCTCTCACATGGTTTGTGTAATGATCACTATCGAAGACAGCGACCGGGGCCGACAGTTTTATAACGTGCCGTGCCTACCGAAGCACGGAATCTTTTTTCCTTTAGACAATTAGGTGATTCAGCCTGCATTGTCCTAACCAAACTGGGGAAAATATCACAATGTGATAAATTGGCAAATGTCAACTTTGTGTTCCCTACTGGGCATTGAACCCAGGATCGTGATCAGGAGCCCATGGCCCAGATGCAAAGTGTACCAAATTGTCAGAACAGACTAATATAAAGCGACTCTACCTGTCTCGTAAGGTGTGATTCTACTTATGTACATTTTATAAATTGAATAGACTGAAAATCGAACATGGCACCCTTTGCGCAGAAGGAAGCAAATAAATAGTGTATGAGGTCTGTCAGAAATAGCTTAACTTTTTATCGGCACTTACTTAACCCGGGTGATCGTACAGACTAGGGTATCAACTTTGAACACGAAGTATTTAACGTTTTCTATAATAAATACCTATATTTATACATATTTATCTATTCAATTTATTGTAATTCAAACGATGGGCTGACAGCCTGGCGTTCTCCTTCTCGCTAAAACAATACTTTCAAGAGAGCCTTTTACTAGGCCGTTGACGTTCTGCTTACATATGTAGTATAGTATTATATATTCTGTGCTTACACCACAAGATGAACATGAATAAAAAGTGATAAAACATAAAGTTTGGTAAGTAAAAGTATCGTAATGTGAACTTCAGTAAAAGTAGTAAGACAACTTTTGCTTAACTAATTAGCAGTAAGAGTTCGTGTTTTCGCCAACACTGAACTAAGTATTGTGGTCACGCACTTTATTAGTATAACCTCTTCCTAAGCAGAAAAGTTTCTTGTTGACTTGATGGGTTTCTGGAGATATCAAAATATCCACGCTAATAATTATAAATGAGTTACTGTGTTTTTGTAACCTTTTCACGCCTAAAGAACAGTTTTCAAAGGTTCCGTACCCAAAGGATAAAGGACCCTATCACTGAGGCTTCGCTCTCCGTCCATCCGTCGTATCTCATGAAACGTGATAGCTAGACAGTTGCAATTTTCACAGATGAAAATTCTGTTGCCAGTTATAACAACAAATATTCAAAACAGATTAAAATAAATATTTAAGGGGCCATACAAAAAACGTGACATTTTGCCGTTTTTGTATAGATAATGATAAGGAACATACCGACTCGCACTTAGCCGATTTTTAATATTTCGTATGACGCGAGGTCACTTTTCCCTTTTGAGAAAAGTGAAAAGTGACTTTTCACTTTTCCCGTAGTACTATATTAATTCTGTGACCTAACTTATTTTTTACATGCTGAAGAATATAATATCAAATTTCATAATTTCAGTATCAAAACTTTCCCAAAAAGCCTGCAAAAATTTAAAAATATCTGCAATAAGCGAACAAAAACAACCCCATCTCATCATAGCTCCCCCTATGATTCAAACTGGAAACTTATATTTTCCCCCCGCGAAGTTTTTATAAATAAAGTTCAGGTGGGAAGGTGGGAAGTCTAGCAAGTCTGCAGGTGGACTGGGTAATTTGTAGACGAACTCGTATAAATAAACGGAATGAAATGTTTTAAGGTGGAGTTTACTCGCGCCGTCCGGAGTTATGATTGGGAGATCTTGCAAGTTCCGTTGACGACAGGTTTGTATGGATATGTCCATGTCCATAGGTGTTTTTAAAGTAAAGGTGTTTTTGTTTATAGCAATATACATTATCATCTGTAATAATAAAATAATAACCCTCAAAACTTGTCAGACATGGCGGAACGACTTTTGTTTAGGTCGTTTTTGCTCTGCCTACCCCTCTAGGGATAAAGGCGCGATTTGTGTATGTATGTATGTGTTTTTGTTTGCCAATGGGGTGGTTCATTAATAAATAATAATAATTATGTCAACAGCTGGCATTAAGCATTTATCTTTTCTATTGGATGCATTAAAAATGGACAGGTACGAGTGAGGAACGGAAATCATATTTATTTTGAAATTCCTGACTCGTACCTGTAGGTACGACTCATGCCCCCAATGTTATTAAAAAAATCAATACAAAACAATTATTATTGTTTAGATCACAAGCTTTTAAACCAAAAAAAGTTAGGCTTCTACAAATTCAAACAAAGCAATAACAAAAAAGAGTTGATATAAACTAAAGGCCACATCATATCCACACAAATCTTTACCGTATTCGTTGCGCTACGTAGCGCAACTAGCGAGTTTAAATAAACTTTTACTGAGTCGTAGTCGTAAGCATTCGCATGAAGTCGTACGAAGTAGCGACCTTTCTTGACTAATGATGTATGTCATCAGAGGTCTTATGCGCTTAAATTTTGTCGCGAAACTTTTGTTAAGTTTGTTAGTTGAATGTGAAAATTTTCCATGGCTTCCAGTCCAGTATGGAAATAAAAGGTATGGTAAAAGGGCACCATAACGGCGCCGTCGTATAGAATAGAATAGAATAGAATAGAAAAATCTTTATTTGTCACCAGTCAATTAAACATCAAATTTACAATTATTAAAACTTAAAACTTAACCTAAGGCGACAAAAAGGTCTAGCTCAGCTCAGTATAGGATATTCTGTATCCATAACGGGTTACTACTAACTTTCTTGGGCGGACTTTGCACAAAGCCTTACAATTCCTTTATCTCCCAACACATTTTATTCTAAATTCTTCAAGAAATAATAAAACAGCTGTCAAAATATTCGAGCTCTCAAAACGACCTTCCATCATTGAGATATAATAGCTTTAATCTTTCCCCAGTGTCAGCGGAAATTTTAATTATGTGCCGGGAAAAAATGGAAGTGCTCCGCCGTTGCTCTGCGGGTTCTGTAGTTGCGTTGAAATGGGTGACATTTTCAACTTTCAACAGATTTACTAAAGCTACATCTACTGATTATGCTTCACACAAAATATTTTTGAAGTGAGAACTTCTTTCGTTGTGCATTTTTTTGTATGGGTAAAAAATTTTTAAACTCGAGACAGATCCTGAGCTCTGACCTCTGGTCACACGGAAACTGTAGTCAAACAGAGGTCAAGCAAGAGGCCAAGTAAAATGGCCGATCCGCGACAGATCCAGTTGCGTTTTAGAAATCTACTAGCGCCATCTGTTGAAACATGGAAAGAAAATGAGTTTTTTTTACTGTTTTATTATTCAGGTAAGGTTTTGATCGAGTCTACCGTTAATGTTCAAGTTTTCTCACTTCTGCCGGCACTCCCGTAGTGCAACCCGTATTTATTTTGATTTTAGTAGGGTTTTTTTTTTATTCAAGTTAATAATATAATCGAAGCGACATTTTTAAGTCCATTTTGGCCCTCTTTGATATCTTTAAGGTTGAATAGTGAATAAACGTGTATGCATAGGCAAAGAAATATATAAAAAGATCTTAATTAAACCGAATTAAACCACAGATTCAATCATAAAATACAATGTAAGTAAAACGGCTCTTGATCTTCATCCGCGGACCCCTAAAACGCGGAGCGATGATGACTCCAGTGTAATTGGAATTATCTCGGTGCAAATTCGAGGTTTTGAATAATGAGCCCCTTTAACGCCCTAAGAGGATTGGTCGCTTTAAAATGGACTGCCGCGGCACTCGCTAGTTGAGCACCGTCGTTTCCTTCGTAATTGAAATTGATGTAATTTGAGGAAAACTCTTGTAATAGACTTAATTGAATCTTGGTTTGAAATTATATAAAATGACATTATTTTGAATTAACAAAAAATAACTTAACCTGAATCTTAGTACGAGTATGTGATTAAAATTATTCTGTGATATTATGAGCATGCGTCGTTTTAGACACGTCAAATAAGCCAGGTAAAACATCCTTTCGATTTTGAAGGTATCTTCAAAAATCAGGATAGTTTTGGTACTAATTTTTATTTACACAAGTATTTTTTCACAGGCAGTATCTACAATCCCGAAACAGTCCTAAGATGCTTCTCACTCTCCTTCACCAGATCCTCAACTTTCTGTTCAACAAGAGACGCGCCGCATCGCTCCCTATAGTTCGGATGCCACCACTGCCTTAAGTTCTTCTTCACTGTAGAATGTTTCTGGACATTCAGCAGCTTGCAAAGAAAGCAGACGTCGGCTACGTCTTGTGTTTCTCTGTATATGTAGTCGTTGTGCCATCTGTTTAAAAAGCAATTAGGGAATTATTGCATCACGTTTTAGTTAAGGCAGCCCGGATGGTGTAGTGGATAGGGCCGCGGCCTTATGTGCAGGAGGTCGTGGTTCGAGTCCCACCACGTACCAATGTGTTTTTCGGTTTTCGAATTTCATATGTACGTTTATTCGGCGCTTTTACGGTGAAGGAAAACATCGTGAGGAAACCTGCACACACCTACGAAGAAATTCAAAGGTTGTGTGTAACCTAATCTAGGATTGGGTCTGGTTTCCCTTCTGTTTTGCGGAGGTCAGATGGCAGTCGCTCTGTGTAAAATCCAGTACCCTCGTTCTGAATCCCCTAGATTAGGTAGCCGACCCCGTAAAATACGGGAAAAAGGACTAGGAAAATGGATGAAAATGTTTTAGTTAGGGCAGGGCAAAAACAATAAACAGTCTGACACTATAGGAAGTGTTGGTAATATTTCAATAAGAAAATTTTATCCCTGAACTCCCTGAAGCTAAGGGTTGCCAAGTTGCCAGTCTATAGCCCTCAACGGCTTCTCTTTATAGTATGAAGCAGCTAGAATATTTCATCCATTTTATCACTTCCTGTTTCTAGTCCATTAAAATTCATTAACATTTTATAAATTAAAAAATAAATATAAATGCACTTACCGAAAGCAATCGTAATATTTTTGTTTGTCGTTACTTTTGACCAAGTCAATCATTATTGATGCAGTAGCGGATGGCTCTTGAGCACTTGCGTCGATATAAGACCCTGGAGGTAGAAATCTTGAAAAAAAGATTGAAAGTCGTTAAAAATAGTTTCTTTTTTAAATGAATAACAGTTATGCAAGATATCTATTTCAACAATCTACTACATATCAATTACAATGTGATCTTCTTCTTCTGTCGTATGCGTATCAAGTCGATCGACCCGATGAACCCTGGTGTCAGAATTTTTAAACCGCCTAATAGCACAGCTAATAGGCCTCTGACACGGTTTGTGTAACGACCACTATCAATGACACGTGTCCTCCGAAGCATGGAATCCTTTTTCTTCTTCTCTTCTTTTTCTTCCTCTTTCTTCGGACAATCAGGTGATTCAGCCTACAATGTCCTAACCAAACTGGGGAAAATCTCACAAAGTAATAAATTAACAAATATCAACGTTGTGTTCCCTTGGGAATCGAACCCAGGACCTCCGGAAAGGGTGATAATCCACTAGAATCTAGTGGGATATTAGTAGTTATTTGTTGTTATAGTACGGTGCTGGTTACCATCAGATAAGCCGTATGATTAGTTTCCTATGTAGGTATAACTTTCAATTTTAATAGTAGGTAGGTAGGTACTTAACTTACTTACCTAGAATAATCAGCGCCCCCATACACTACGGGTATGGTATAATGTTTCACAGCATGCAACAACTTTTCTGTCACATAATCAAAACTCTTTGAGTTTTCAAAGGCAAAATAAAAATGATAATTCTCTTGTAAAAGTTCCAAACAATCTTCCATCCTAGACCTTGGGCATACCAGCTCTCCACAAGTTCCAAAAATGTCTACTCCATAGCCAAATTTTTGTAAAAAATGATTTATTTCTTTAGTCAAATTCATTCTACCGCTCTTAGAATTACAGTACGACACGAACCAAGCCGCCATCTTTTTCTTTTTGGACAGTATGTTGATGATTTTCTCTGAAGGAGGAGTAGTTGACTCTACCCAGGTCATGTTGATTTTAGGTCCAACGAGGGTATTATTTGTGTCGTAGATAGAGATGTAGGTCCAGGAAATATCGGAATCAAGCCTGTAGGTCCAAGTCCAGTTAAAATAGTTGTCACTGTTTGGGTCACAAACTGGGAAGTTTTCACTGGATTCCATTGATGTGAAGATGTATTTCTGATGAGGTGCTCTTATGGGAGGATGTTCTTCCCAACTATTTTCCGCATCAAAAACAATAGCGTCAAAATTTCTTATGTCCATTAGTAAACTTTTCTCTGTTGTAAAATAGCAGTTATTATATTCACATTCGGCATCTATAAAAGGGCGTTGACCTTTAGTGAAAGGTGTATATTTGAAACCAATGTCAAACATCTTTGTGTATTTCAGGATATACTTCAAATCAGTATGCAATCTCTCCGGTTTCTTGTATTCTAGTATCATCAGAGTGATGTTTTGTGTCCTTTTTAATTCTCGTGCGAGCATTTTTGTAGCTCCTGGATCTTTCATCAGATAGTTTAATTCGATTATGGTTTCATGTCTGTCTTTTCTTAATATACCTATGAATTGTAAAATCACTGCTCCGTAGGCAGTTATTAAAATGATCTTCAGTATCTTAGACATGTTCACTTTGAGATGGTGGTATAACTACTGTTTTTCAATTGTTTGACTCGAAGCTGTTGCTTTTTTAAGAGCACTTTCAGAATGATTCTAAGATTTTAGAACAATGTGATTGTGTTGATTGTCTTGAGTTCTTTATCGTTTCTCTGAACAAGTGTACAATGATATCTGTGTCATTTGCTACGAGAAATAAATTTAAAAACTGGAAAAATAAATGCGTAATTATATACGTAGCGTAGGTACATACGTAAACGATGCTCTGAATCAGAATTAGGCATGTGTGCTTATTACGATCAACTTTTCCCAATAAAGGGTGGCAATTTAATTGCGTGCCATAGCTTAGGGGGTGATTCACTAACGTTAAAGGAGCCTATATAAAAAAAAAACAACTCAAAAAAAAAAAAAAAAAAAATCATACATACATAAAATCACGCCTTTATCCCTAATGGGGTAGGCAGAGCGAAAACGACCCTAAGGTCGTTCCGCCACGTCTGACAAGTTTTGAGGGTTATTAAAGATGATTATGTATATTGCTATAGTGACGGGTTGTCAGCCCATCGCCTAAGTTGCAATACACTGAAACCCTCAAATCCCTTAGCTGGTTTTTACAGCATGCCCGGGAGGAGATGCAGCTGGCACATTCTAAGTTTTTCTATCACTAAAA